>CM039579.1:72838089-73060121 GCA_022457205.1 Saccharum spontaneum
CGGGAAGTACCTTTTCTTGGGCATGTATTGTCCGATGGAGGTATTATGGTGGATCCCACCAAGGTAGAAGAAGTATTGAATTGGAAGGCTCCTACTTCGGTTCATGAGGTCCGGAGTTTTCTTGGGTTGGCTGGCTATTATCGTCGCTTCATCCCGGATTTCTCAAAAATAGCCAAACCCATGACTCGGTTGCTGCAAAAAGACACCAGGTTTGTCTGGACTCCTGAGTGTGATGCGGCTTTTCACCAACTGCGAACCCTCCTAACCTCGGCTCCGGTTTTGGCACAACCGGATATCGAGAAACCTTTTGATGTTTACTGTGATGCCTCAGGCATAGGTTTGGGAGGTGTTCTGATGCAGGAAGGCCGAGTAATTGCATATACTTCACGGCAACTTCGGAAACATGAGGTGAATTATCCAACGCATGACTTAGAGCTGGCCGCAGTTGTTCATGCTTTGAAGGTATGGCGGCATTATCTGCTGGGCAATGTCTGCAATATCTATACAGACCACAAAAGCCTCAAATACATCTTCACCCAACCCGAGCTAAATATGCGTCAGAGAAGATGGCTTGAGTTGATTAAAGATTATAATCTCCAAGTGCACTATCACCCAGGCAAGGCAAACGTGGTTGCGGACGCTTTGAGCCGCAAGTCTCATTGCCATTCCTTAGTTGAAACTGATTTTCACCGATCCCGTCTGTTACATCCGGCAGTCTTGTGCAACATCACTGTCAGTGGCACTCTCAGAAATAAAATCATCGAGCTCCAAAAGACTGATCCGGGTATATTTCACATAAAACGGAAGATGAAAGAGGAAGAAACTAAGCATTTCAGGTTAGATGACGAAGGTGTGCTGTGGTTCAAGGATAGGTTAGTGGTACCAAAGGATCGAGAGCTTAGAGATCAGATCCTGTCCGAAACACATTCTTCCAAGTTGTCCATCCATCCTGGTAGTAATAAGATGTATTATGATTTGAAGCCACTTTATTGGTGGACCAAGATGCGGAAAGAGATAGCTGCATATGTTGCTAGATGTGACACCTGTTGCAGAGTGAAAGCTGTGCATATGAAAGCTGGGTTGCTTCAGCCACTCTCCATTCCAGGCTGGAAATGGGAAGAAATAAGTATGGATTTCATTGTCGGACTTCCTCCCACAGTCAAAAATCATAACTCTATCTGGGTAATTGTTGACCGTTTGACCAAATCCGCTCATTTCATCCCCGTGAGAGTGGACTATCGTCCTACTGACTATGCTGAGTTGTACTTCAATCAGATAGTCCGGCTTCATGGGATACCTCGTACAATCGTTTCTGATCGGGGTCCCCAGTTCACTGCTCGCTTTTGGGAGCATTTGCATCACCTTCTGGGAACCAAGTTAGTGAGAAGCTCTGCTTATCACCCCCAGACATCTGGTCAGACGGAACGAGTTAACCAAATCTTGGAAGATCTGTTGCGGGCATGCGTCATTTCATCCAAGGGTTCTTGGGAAAAATGGCTACCTTTAGCTGAATTCTCGTACAATAACAGTTATCAAGAGAGTATCAAGATGGCCCCATTCGAAGCTTTGTACGGTCGTAAGTGCCGAACCCCACTAAACTGGGTAGAAGCTGGGGAAAGAAGGTATTATGGCATCGATTTTGTCCAGGAAGCCGAGGAACAAGTCCGTACTATCCAGAAACACATGGCTGCGGCCCAAGCTAGACAGAAAAGCTATGCTGATCGTCGCAGAAAACCACTCGAATTTGAAGTTGGAGACTTCGTTTATTTGAAAGTTTCTCCAATGAAGAGTGTCCAACGTTTTGGCGTTAAGCGGAAGCTTGCACCAAGATACGTGGGTCCTTTCCAGATCATAGGCAAAAGTGGAGCTGTCGCGTACAAAATCCAGTTGCCTCCTGAGATGAGCGCCATATTCAACGTTTTCCATGTGTCTCAGCTTAAAAAGTGTCTTCGAGTTCCTGAGGAACAAGTTCCGTTAGGAGATATCAGGCTGGAATCCGACTTAACCTATGAAGAAAAACCAGTCCGAGTGATCGATACTCAGGAACGAGTAACTAGAAGTAAAGTGGTTAAGTGGTACAAAGTGATGTGGAGTAATCAGGGTAGTGAGAGTGATGCTACGTGGGAACGGGAAGATTATTTGCGGGATGGTTATAAAGAATTCTATGAAAAATGGTACGCTTTCCAAATCTCGGGACGAGATTTTTATAAGGGGGGAGGGCTGTAACACCTCAAGTGTTTAGTCCTTAATTGCATTGCATTTGCATAAGCATGACATGCATAATCCATGTTTAGTATTTCATGTAATGCAATTCATGTGTTTGTCTAGGGTTTGTTTGATTGATTTCACAAAGTATTTGATAGTTGGTGTAACAAAAAGGTAAAGTCATCAATCATGACCTACAACACCTTAGCTATACTTAGAGTAACATTTGGATCAAGGTTCATGTTGACCAAAATTACAAAATTGCCCTCCATGACAAGTTTGACTCCCATTTGACCATAGAAGGTTCTAGTTTGACCAATTAGAAAGTCTAATTTAGAGACTTTGCATGGAAGAGCACCCTTAAGCAAAGTTGTAAAGAAATTCATGGGGAACAAAAGTCTCAATATGACCATCTCATGAAAATGACCACAACATGCTCAAAAGTGGCCCACAAGTCAGCTAGTGGTGTAATTCCAGGACTTAGAATTTTTCTAAGTCTGGAATTGGACTTTACAGTTTCACTGATGCCTACTTTAGAAGCTTGTAGTTTGCAAACCAAGCCAAACCAGCCTTCACTCACATTGACAAGTTTGTAGATCACATGTAGCCCTACAACTTTGTCAATATCACCCAAGCTTGGTTCTCAACGGTTCAAGAGATATTGGGCCATGAAAATGACCTGTCAGTCGGCACCTTTAACTGAAATTTGGTTTCAGTTTCTTTGAGCACTACTTTGAGGCCATGTAGTTTCAAATATAGGCCGAACCAGCCTAAACACCAATTGACAAAGTTGTTGGCCTCACAAAGCCCTACAAATTTGATGTTATCATCTTCCCCTAACTCGAACCGGTTTAGGAGATATCGAGTGACAAAATTGCTCTGTCAGTCGGCCATCGGTCGCGTTGCATCGTCGATTCAGTCAGTCGGCTCGTCTATCTGCCGTGGCCGACCGGAGCCAGGACAGCGGCGACGCGTGGGAGCTCGGTGGCGGCCATGCGCCGGTTGTGGCCCCACCAGTCAGACCACACGGCCCTCAAAGGCGCCACGAAGCCGCACCGGTCGCTCACTCGCGCCTCGGCTTCTCCTTCGCCTCCCTGAGCCAGAGCGGAGCACCGAGGTGCCATTGCCGCCGCGTCCCTTCCCCTCGCTCGTGCGCCGCCGTCGTTGCGTCTTGGCTCGATTCCTCCCGCCAGCGACCTCGCCGCGTCTTCCTCTACCACCTCCACCCGTTTCCGGGAGCGTTTGAGTGAAGGTGAGGCCACATTGCCGCCTCCTCCGCCGCGGCCGCGTTCGGGACCTCGCCGGAGTTCGAGGCCGCCGCGGTCCGAGCAGCCTAGTCCTTCTCCATCCCCCCTTACCTGCAAAACGAAACCCCCATGCCTCGGTGAAGCTCGTACCGAGCCCAAACCGCACTACCCTTCTTCACCGGCGACGGTGCGCCGCCACCGGAGGTCACCGGCCGCCACGCACGGCGGCAGGCCCTCTCCTCCTCATCCCCATCCATCCTACGGGTGCCAATCGGTGCGCCGGGTGACGGAGATCACGAGACCGTGCTCGGTTGGCCGCGCGAGCTCTTCTCCGGCGAGCGCGAGCTCACCGGAGCTGGCCAGGTGCCGGCTCCCCTGCCTGCGGTCGCTGACCGCGGGGGTCCACCCGTCAGCGTCGCGCGCGGGCGGGAGAGCCGAGCGGGCCGAGCGCGCGCGGGTGTGGGAGTGTGGGCCGGATTTCGTTCCGGGCCGGCCCAATCGTCCGTAATGAAATTGAATTTTTATTATTTTGATACTGATTTTTGTAATACTTGGAAAAATAGGAATCTAGGGTTTTAGTGATCCAAAAATCATGAAATAAATTTTGTTAGAATCTACTGGATGTGTAGTATTTTAGAAAAATATGGATCTGGCTTGAGATGTTTAAATTCTGTAAGAATTTATTAGATCCTTTAAATGTGTTTTGGAATGCATACAAATTTGTTTAATTTATAGCTTGAGCTGTAGAGTTCCATAAATTATGAAATTTGGTGGGTAGGTTACTCTATGCTAGTCCTAGCTATGGTAAAAATTTGGGCATCAGTACTTAAGTAATTTTCAAGTTATAAGGCTATCATTTTATTCTAGGAAATAATTGAAGTAATTTTTATAATTTTTCTACATGAGCAATGTTATTGTAAATTTTTGGAGAATGTCTTGGTACCCTAGAGTGTCTAAGAAAAATATGAAATCTGTTGTTTGATACTTTTCAATGTGATTTATGATTTATGCAAAAATCAGCCTTTTGGGCTTGTGAATTTTGTATAGGGAGTTTCTGTGAATAAAACTTGTTCAAATTTTTACTGTGGTCTATTTGGAGGACAGTGAGTCCCCTGTAATTTTTGTAGAATTTTAGGAGCAGTTTACATATATGTTTAAAATTCTACCTAAATAATTAAGTAAATTAAGAAATGGGGTTAAATAAATATTCTAGTTGGTTCCACCTTACTTTCTGGTGTTTTTATGCCTAATGTGATCTGTTAGTAACATTGGTTTGGTTTTAGGAGACTTTGGTTATATCAACAAATATTTAACCTTTGTAATTTTAAGTTGTCTGGACAGCTGGAAGTATTTCTAAGTTTGACCTTTGATAAAATTGGTTGTTGGGAAACTTGTAAATACCAAAGTCACAGTAAACTTGATGAACTAGCTGGTGTCAAAATTTGGGAACATTTGGCTTAGTAGTTTGAGAGTTACTGTTGTTTTAAGTGGCAGTTCAGAATCTGCTACTCTCTGTTTTGAGAGGACAGATTCTGGAACTTGTGAAGTTTGACGTGGAAAACTTATGAGTTTGGGGTTGAGGTCTGAAAATGAATTGTAGAGTATTTCTTAGGCTTTCCAGATTGTCCTAGATCATATCTTTTGGAATTGTAAATCTTTAGTTATGATAAAAACAAGTAGCTGTTGTCCAGTATGCTCTATTGTGATGCCTTGTTGATTTATATGGTGTGATATCCTAAGACAAGTTACTTTTGTAATTGTTAGGTGTTAGGGCTTTAACTGAAGATGAGCAACTTTATCTTAGATTAAGTAGAGTAGGTGAGTACTCCTCTACCGGAGAGGAAATTTGCACCTACTCTTTTGAAGTGATTTGAATAGAGCGCTAAATTGTTGTAATGCATTTCATTCCGAGCATATTGCATCTTTCATTATGCATTCATGAGATTTATTATGCACTCATGCAATAGGTGTACCGGAGGGGGTAACGCTCCTCGAGTTCGAACAGACGGTCCCAGAGGAAGTACTGAGTCAACCAGCGGAGCAGACCGAGCCAGTCGGCGAAGAAGCCTCCGAAGAAGACCTTCAGGAGTGTCCAGATCACCGGCCTTCCACCTTCCTTAAAGGCAAGCCCCGGTGCATGCTGAACCCATCAATTTATAAAGATATCTTGAGTACTTTTAATTGTTTACTGCATTACGTAGTAGGAGTTGTATGAAAACAACTGTTGCATTACACCTGTCCTTGTCCAGATACTATGCCCTAATCCTATATTAGGTGTAGGCACGTGTCAATGCTTAGCCCTGCTTAGAACGGTAGAAGTCGGGTGATTTCCGGTCATCCGCGAGAGATAGGACTGGGTCGCGAGTGGCCTATGGCTATCGTGATGGAACCATGCTTTAAAATGAAATTGAGACCGGGCGGGAGTTCGATGGTACAGCTGCAAGACACTTCACGTCTTGGGTGTGGAGCCATGCCCGTCTGAGTCGTTTAAGGACCGATTCGCTGTACGTCCTTGAGTCATGTTGAACGCAGTCTAACACTTAGTTGGCCGGATAAGTCGTTCCGACCGCGAAGCCGAGTAATGTGATTCAGGCCGGGAATCGAATGGTAGGTTGCTTCTTGGAGGAGAGAAAGGATGTGCTTGGGGACATTGGCGTGAGACCAAGGGGGGTTAGAGTCCCTATCACCTGGCAGAGTGTCGCCCTTGGGGTTGCGACATCATTCGGACCCGCGATTCCTGAATCATACGAAAGGTGGCTTGTGCGACCCTGGCAGGGGCCTGCGCGGTGAGTGTTAGAAATACCCCTCCAGCTGGATAGGAATTCGATTCGAATCGCCGTCGCTCCCGGTTAGTGAGCACTTGACTTGAGCAGCGGCAACGTAGATCTCATTAATTAAACAGATGGTTAAGTGAATGATACAATGTTGCCACAATTTATACCTGCTATGGAATAATATGAATAATTGTTTGATGATAATCAAGTGCATGTTTAGTATAGGTGCTAAGATAGATGACAGGTAAATGTTAAAAATAACTGCTAGTACAGGTTATAAGAGTTTCAGCTACTTATGCCTTTATGTAAAATGTGGTGTCAGCTAGCCTCTTGTGTAAGCCTTGCATAATCCTTGGTGTCTACTTTATTTCTGGTTTACGACGGGTAAGTCTAGCTGAGTACATTCCAGTACTCAGGGTTTATTCCCTCCTGTTGCAGATGATATGCTTTACCAAGGCTTCTGCAAGACTTGTCTTCACCCCGCGGGGGATGAGGACTAGATCACATGGGCATGATCATCTTTATGTACTTTCCTCGTTCTTTTGTGGGATGTCGATCTATCCAAACTGGCAGTATTTAAGTAACTTCAGTGTGGGTTAGACTTCCGCTACTTTCAAACTCGGTTTGTAATAATTGCTACTCCGTGGTGTTGACTTATTTCTGAACTACTTGTGAAATGTAACGTATGATGTGTATGTTGAATGATGCGATCCTGGTTGTAAGCAGTTTGGTTTGAAATCCTTCGTGATTTCGATTGACTACCGGGATTATATGGGCTCAAGTTTGAAAATTTGAGCGCTTCGGTGCTTGTTTTCGGACTTGTGCTCTTATAATTTGGTCGGTTCTGTTACAGCGGCAGCCTGGAAGGAGAGGAGAAACCAAAGAAAATTAATCCTTAAATATTTCTTTCCTTTACAATAAAAGGCCTATTCTATAGCGAAAACAATCAACTACCATACTAGACCAATGAAACACAGCTTGTTGTCATAATAGTCATTCATCTTGTGTTAATTTAAACCATGCCATTATAAATAGTTTGGAGATCTGCTATTATTATTCACATATTTTGGAATCATCTCATTATAATTCGTGCCTTACTTGAACTATGCCACTTTCGATATTTTAGACAACTTTGGACTCACGTATAGACGATTGTATTTCCGTATTCCCCCAAATGAACCTGCTATGATGTCTTTCTCTACCAGTAGCATACAAGACCCATGCATACTCCCTTTCCTCCCACATCCCACCTCCATCACCTTCTCAATCCAGCCATGGCCACCCTCATCAGCCCCACCTAAGCTCATGGGCAGTTCCTTAATTCATCATATTAGAGATCAGACAGGATCTGACTTGCCTGTAGAAGCAGAAAGAGGTGACAATTGTAAGTGTGATTTTCACTGATCCTAAATTAGTTGTTTCGGATTCGTTGGCCAAATTGGCCAGTTTGAGACGGCTTGTTGATGCATGTCTCTCTTGCCCTTCATAATAGTTGGCATCCCATAAAGAGGTTGACTAGCAAGTGTTGTTGATCTGCTCCTAGATTCATCTTGAGGTAATGTAGCATATTCAGATCTAACTTTTTCCCCTCAATATTATCAAATTTAGCATAAATCTCACCAAATTTATCATCTACGACCTTCATTAGAGTTTTCTTTACAATCTATGAGCATCTGTGCATATTGATCCATTGTAGGAGGGATAGGAGCGCTTACATTAAAAAGAGACCGTGACCCTTAAGGGAAGAGTGAATTGGGTCACTAGAAAACTAAGGCCCCAAAACCACTTGTAAAAACTTATACAAGTTTTGGGAGCATGCAGTGTACGTTTGCAAGTGGCTCCACTAAAAATCTCCAGTGCCCTCTGAGCCTTGTTCCCTTACGTTCATTTGTCTGGACTTCACTTGTATAATATTTTGGGCTCTTTGCTTGCCTTCTAGGTTTTCAATACTCCTATTTAATCTTCATTTGAGGTATCGATTTCTCGATCATCACCAAAGCCTAGATCAAGCATATCTTTGCATTCTACAGACTAACGCATCTTGTTTAGGGTTAAAGATGCATAAATGTAAATGTATGATTTTGATGATTGAGATTCCCTCAATCGGTTGTGCCTCTATATTTATAGGTGACATTATTCCGTTAGGAAATGTTTACAACTTCAAAATTCGCAAAGATCCTAACTTCTCGGATTCTACCACATGGCCAGAGTCGATGCAAAGTCGTAGGAAAACTGCTTAGGCCTGTTTGGCTGCATTATAATCCAAACACAATCCACATGTAATTGGGGTGAGTCAAAGTGCAACCAAACCAGCCATTAGGTGGTTTCGTCAGATGTGGCTCAATTTAGCTATCAACAGGCGGTGATCAGCAAAGCAGGTACAGATTACATTGAGCAAGCAGGGGCTCATAAGCTATTGGGCCGTGTAATTGCCAATCGCCATACTCTGCTATCTTCAGAAGTTAGTTTTATGCAACATTTTTTGCCCACTCAAATAAACCCCTCATCATCGAAACAACAAGATTACATGATCAACAGTAGTTCCAACATCTGCTGGCTCCAATTTCTCAACACATAGCTCTAGAACAGTGATATTTAATGGTTTTAATTCAGCATCAAGGCATCTAAACAACCTCCTTCCCATTTTTCTCGAATACGAACCTCCTTCCCATTAGGCAATGAAACTTACCATGCAACGATTTTCATTTCAGTAAATTTTTTTGTTGAAAGAAAAATCCATTTATCAACTTGACAATTACTGTCACATAGGTTTCAACATAAACTAGACTTAAACGATTGGGATACCCAACTTGTTCCCCACAGCAAGAACGCATCAGTCCGATTACGCCTCGTCGCATGCCCCAAGTCATCAATAGAACGGAACCATCTTCCACTTCTGGTTGGGGCCGCCGTTCCACGGGAAAGCTAGGATCGGCGTGCCGTCATGCGCACCTCCGGCGTCAGGCACGGCGTTCGCCGCGTCGAGGACGACACCGACGTCGCTCACGGAGCGGAGGCCGTGGAACCCCTCGCCAAGGTCGTCGCTCTGGGTCCAGAGCAGCGCCACGTCCACGGAGTCCGGTCTGTGGCCAACGAGGCCAACCTGCGGCGAAAAGAAAATGAGAAAACGCTGCGACAGGTAACACGGCAAGATTGACGATCACTCGTCTCCTCGCGCGATGGATGGAACGAGAAAACCACGGACGGACGTACCAGCTCTCTGCCGCTGCCTCTGTAATGCCTCAGCGCCTTGCCGGTGGCCCAGTTCACGAGCGCGAACGCGAGGTGTCCCTCGTCGTCCGTGACGCGGCCGGTGTTCCGAAAGCTCTGCACCCAGCACTGCAAAGGCAAGGGGGGAAACACCGTGACGTGTGAGGAACGCCTGCCGCGCTGACGACCGCTGCAGAAACCGAACGAACGCGGAACTGGAATTGAGGGAGGAGGAGCGGCGGGCGAACGACCTGTCGCTGGTCCTTGTAGTCCGCGCGGGCGAGGACGGCGGCGCCGTCACGAACGGTGAGGCTCAGGTCCTGGCCGCTCTGGCACAGGATTCGCAGTGGCCACGCGTGCTCCATGTCCTTGTACCACACCTACGTACGTAACAGAATGCAAGACAACGCACGCGTTACTTTCTACTAGTACTAGCTAGATGCGACGCATGGGCGCCAGTTTGCAGGTCCGAAACAACACAAGGATCCGAGAAGCAAAGGAACTCGCTGTACCTGACGTTCGTCGCGTGGGTTGGCCTTGGTTAGGGTTAGATCGCCGTCGACGGTCGCGAGGCTGAGGTCGTCGCACTTGCGGCAGTGGATGTTGAACGTGGACGCCATGGTGGTGGCAGAAGCGAGCCGCAAGCAATGTCAGTGGAGTACTATTATGATTTGTGCGTCGACGCACGATATAGTTCAGGGAAACGAGGGGTTCTGAAGTGATTTTATACACGAAAAAGAAACAATGGTTTACAGTAGTAGTACATGGGATTCTAATTCGCTTCGTCTTCTGGAAAATGAGTTGCGATGGTTCATGTTCCCTGGCAGCATCGGGAACGTATCGTCCCGTCCTTCGTCTTCTGGAAATAAATGCTCCTACCCGGAACTTAGAGAAGGAGTACCTCTTTTAACTTTTACGAAACTCCGTTTTTCCTCCCAATTTCAAAATCAAACAAAACAACTCCTTTAACTTTTAAAACCGTTTATCTTACCACCCTTCCCTGTTATAAGCAGCATGTTTTCTCTTTTTTCTTTTTCATTTATTTTGTCTGAATCTTTAAAAAATCATATTAAATCATATAAAAATCATAAAAAGGAAAATCTAATTTTGTTGGACTTCACATGAGTAGATCTACGCAGTGAACATATAATATGGTATGTTTTAGTACGAAGTTTTTTTTTGGCTTTTTTTTAGATCAAAGGCATTGCCCGGCTTTATTGAAAGCGTACCAAAGCCAACGATCCATGCTGGGGGTACCAGCTTACAAAAACGTTCAAGAACCACTTAGAAACAAAGTCCAGGAAACTAAACACCGAACTCTAAAACAACTTCTAGAATTAACACCAAGACTAGCGCTACTGCTGAAAACACGACAACAGAAAGAAGCGCAAACACCAAACTACACATTGGCATTTGCCGAGACCCTCTGCAACATTTCTTCCGCCAGGGGTTTCAGCTTCGGCTTCAGGAGTGGAGTCCAAGTCTTCACCAGCGAGATCGCCCTGTAAACCAGAGCTAAAGGCGAGGATAACGTCTTCTTGTTAAACACCACGTCATTCCGAGCTTTCCAAATAGTCCACATCGCACCTGCACAAATGAACAACGTTATCTCCCGTCTTTTTCCTCTGCTCCTTTCAATGATATCTCTAAAAAACGAAACACAGCAGATTGGGGATATCTCCCACCCCAGACTATCTCTAAGAAAAGACCACAGAAACACAGCAATGGGACATTGAAAAATAATATGGTCTGAAGTTTCACGTTTTCCACACACAAAGCATTCTTCTTCCCCTGACCATTTTTTCTTTTTCAATTGAACTGCACATTGTAAACGATCATGGGCTGTCATCCACATAAAAATCTTAACCTTCAAAGGGACATTGCACTTCCAGATCTGCATCATCTGCTGGTCTACAACACCCCCGGAGGTCATAAATCTATAAAGAGATCTTGCTGAGTAAATTTTTGATCTGTTCAACAGCCAGAACACCTGATCTCTACCTGTTGACAGCGCTACATCCCTTAATACCTCTAACAGATTGTTCCAATCATCCGCTAGGCATTCGTTGAATTGTCTTCTAAACTGGATGGACCACTCACCGTCCACCCAAGCTTTTGATACCTCTAAATCTGGATCCAAGGTGATCTTGAAAAGGTTTGGAAATTTTATCTTCAGTGGGCACCCACCTACCCAGCAATCATGCCAAAACCTAGTCTGCATTCCTGATTTGATACTCAAACCCCGTCCTCTTTGATACCAATCCCTTACATCAAGCAAAGATCTCTAAAATTGAGAACCTCTTCGGTTTTTTATCTGGAAAATACTTTTCTCACCCAAGTACTTCTTCTTCAACAGCGAGCAACACAAATTAACATCACCTCTCTCCAGTCTGTCAATCCATTTGGCCAACAAACAAACATTCATTGCCCTTACATCTAAAAAACCAAGGCCCCCAAACTCTTTTGGCCTACTCAAAGCTTCCCACTTGATCATATGGTATTTTCACTTCTTAGATGTCCCCTGCCAGTAAAATCTTGCTCTTATGGAATCTAATCTCTGAAAATTGCCTTCATACAACTGATAGACTCCCATAGTATACATGGGGATACTTGACAGACAAGAGTCAATTAAAATGGACTTGCCACCTGATGATAGATATTCACACTGCCATGTGCCAAGTCTTTTTTCAGCTTTATCACTGACATAATTCAATTGCGCTTTAGAAATCTTCATGCTGCTGACAGGCATACCCAGATATTTCATAGGGAAAGCACCAATCTTGCAACCAAGACAGTTTGCAGCCAAACACTGCTCTTCATCAGTAAGGCCAATGGTATAGATTTCACTTTTCTCAAAATTGATCTTCAGCCCAGACATGATTTCGTAACATGAAAGAATTAATCTAATATTCCTTAGATTCTCTGGAAAGTATTGCAAGAGTATTACTGTATCATCAGCATATTGCAAATGAGACAAGCCTCCATCTACTAAATGAGGTACCACACCCTGAATGATACCTGCCTCACCAGCTCTAGAAAGCATAGTTGAAAGGGCATCAGCCACTATATTAAACAACAAAGGCGACAAAGGGTCACCCTGTCTGAGGCCTTTGTAGCTTCTGAAATACTCACCTCTTTCACCATTTATATCTATACACACTCTGCCACCTCTAACTGCTTTATTGATCCATTGAATCCAAGTATCTGCAAAACCTTTCCTATTTAACACTTCTTCCAAAAAACTCCAATTAACCTTGTCATAGGCCTTTTCAAAATCTAGTTTAATGATAACCCCAGATGACTTGGAAGATCTCAAATCATGCAGTACTTCTTGAAGAATTACAACCCCTTCCAAAATATTCCGCCCAGGTATAAACGCCGTTTGGAATGGGCTAATCATCTTATCAATCACAGCTGTTAGCCTTACAGTCAGAGTTTTGGTAATGATTTTATAGATGACATTCAGCAAACAAATCGGCCTGAACTGCTTGATGTTAATGGCAGGTTTGACTTTAGGTAATAGAATAATGACCCCATAATTCAATCTCCATAACTCCAACTGACCAGCATGTAATTTGTCCAGCATTTCTTTAATATCACCTTTGATCAGAGGCCAGAAAGCTTTAAAAAACTCTATCGAAAAACCATCCGGACCAGGTGCAGTATTATTCTTCATATCTCTAATCACAGCATCCAATTCTTCTATAGTGAAAGGCCTGGTGAGGAATTCGTTGTCAGCCTGCTGTACTTGTTGGTGTGTCGGCCAAAGTCCAGCATCCAAGTGCATATCTACCACATGAACACTCCCAAACAACTGTTTATAATATTCTGTTACATGATCTTTCAAGATTTTTGGGTCTACTACCTCTTGACCATCCACTTCTAACATATTAATCTGCATTTTCCTTCTTCTACCATTAGCACATTTATGGAAGTAACTTGAGTTAGAATCCCCAGCCAGAAGCCATTTCTCTCCCCCTCTCCTTTGCCACTGCAATTCCTCATCTGACAATATTTTCTGTAAATCTTTATCAAGTTCATATCTCTCCTCCCACTCAATCTGTGCCAAAGATCTTGAGTTACTCCACTCATCTAACACATTAATCCTTCTCAAAATATCCTGCTTGAGTTTCTTTTGTTGGCTGTCAAAATTCTGTCCCCATCCTTTGATAGCCCTTCTAAGCTTGCTTGACAAAACATGCCAATGGTCCAGAGGATCATATTTATATCTAGCTGGCCATTTACTCTGCACCCATTCCTTAAACCCTCCTTGGTTCAACCAATGAGCACTAAATCTGAAATAATGTTGCTGAAAACTCAAACTATCTCCAGTGTCAAGCATGAGTGGGTTATGATCTGAGCCAAGTCTTGGGGCCGTAACTACAGTAGCAAGGTTGTATCTATCCTCCCAAGCATTTGAAACCAGAACTCTATCCAGGACACACATGATAGGAGGATTTTGTTTGTTAGTCCATGTATATCTGCTCCCTGATCTGTGCAACTCTCTTAAAGAAGTAACATTAATCATATCATTAAAGGCTTCCATGAGGTGAACATTAACATTACCCGAAGATTTCTCCTCTACCTTCCTAACCAAGTTAAAATCTCCACCAAGCATCATGGGTAAATCTGAACTCAAAACTTTATTCTGGATTTCCTCTAGGAATTCTATTTTTCTGTCATCATGAGCAGGACCATAAATGTTTAGTAACACCCATTGAAAACCATCCAATTTCATTGATAAAGTACAACTTTGAAAGAACTCTCCCTTATCTTCAGCTGTGACACTAGCCAGATCTTTGTCTATCCCCATCAGCAAACCACCAGAATGACCAGAACAAGAGAGCCAGGACTAAAACATATCCTTCTGTCCAGCAAATCTATCCAGATCTCTCTGTCTAAAGGTGTCTTTTATAGTTTCTTGCAGACAAATACAATCAAAATTATGTTTATTCACTAACTCTATTAGAAGCTTCCTCCTTCCAGCATTACCCAGTCCTCTTATATTCCAGAATAAAATCTTCATCCTTGATCCAAGATGGATAAATTATCTACATTAATAGCTCTTGCCCCTGAGAACTCTAATCTTGGGGTTTGATCTGTAGAAGAACTCTCATCCAATGACAAAATTCTATTGTCAGCCAGACTTTCCTCAATATTCAGATCTCTATTTTCCACAGAACCAACCAAGATTTTTTGTTTTGTGTTTAATAAAGCTGCAAGCGCAGCCTCTTTTGCTTGAATCATGGAGATATTTGCTAATCTGGTTGCCTCCTCTTCCCCCAACGAAAAACCACAAACTCTAGATATATCCTCTAAGGAGCAAGATGGACTAGGATCAGAAAAGGTGGGATAAGAATTAATACCTTTGATACCATCTTTCCTGGATATCGCTTTCACCATGACAGGCTTGTCTCTGTCTTGAATTCTGGTGCTTTGTCTGGTGAAGTAGCTTGCTTTGTCCTTCTGTTCCTCATAGGATAAATGATCACTGATATTTGTCTGGTTGCTCATCTCCCTACTTTTCTGCTGTACTTCTGGGAGTTTTTCCTGTTTGTCTCCAATATCTAGCCCCTCATACCCAACTTTTATATTGGCATCATCTATAGTTTCATCATCATCATTACTAGCACAAAGGTCCACTATAGTTTCCTCATCCTCTTGCATGCTTATCCCGGTAGTTGGTTTCTCAGCACCTTCCTTTTCTTCAGATTTATCATGGAAATATCCTATCATCTGGCCATCCTCTGCAACCTCTAAAGAGGGCGCCTTCGCTAAGAATTCATTTTGAATTATGTCTGTTGTAATTCCAGACTGCAATTCAGACATTTTCTGCCTTTTTGTAATCTGTGGTACCACCCCCTGGGAGTTTAGTTTCACTGCTAGATTCTGCATTTCCTGAATCACATCAATGTATGGAGAGGAATCTGTTTTTTCTCCAATACCTTCATATTCACTTTGAGGGGCTGACATATTTGCTTTCTTGCCTTGGTAAGATGAAGTTCCAGCTCCAGGTGTAACTAATGAATCATTTGCTAAAGGTTTGCCAGACTCCAACCAACCATGACTCTCTTGGGATTCAGGGTCTTCTTCATCAGTTACATCATCCTCATTATCATCTAAATCATCATCATCAGGTTTACTTGGTGGGTATTTCTGTAACTTATCAGAGTAAAACCATGAAATCTTCCTCCCTTTCTTGTTAATGAAAACTTCAGATGTTCCTCCAATCTGATCAGGATTCTTGCAAGAGATCTTAACCCAGACAGACCTCCAATGCAGAGAGGGTAAATGCACTTCCTCGGGATTACCCACCAACCTGGCCAATTCCATAATGGCAAACTCTGTTCTTGCATTGTCAGGTATCCCCACAGCTCTAACCCACACTGATTGCAGAATTTGAAAGACATCAGGGTCTAACTTTGTTTCTTCTGCAACAGCTAAAATATCTGCAGTGATGAATTTGATCTTGCCCATTTTCGTGAGGAGACTCATGACTGCTTTGGATGGGATACTAACTAAGAACTCACTCCCTGAAACACGCTTGACATCCCATTCCTATTCAGAGTCCACCAAATACTGTAGTTCAGTCTTGATTCTCAGTTTAGTGCCACGACCCTCAAGTACAGAGACCAGAGCTCTAATCGGCGCTTCATTCTCAGGTTTACTCTCCTGTTTTGGTTCCGGTAGATCTAAAGCATAGAAAATCTGCCCTGGCATTCCAAACCCACATAATTGCAATCCCTTGTTTGATTTCATCAACGGACATTGAGCAGATTTGTGACCAATGTCCCTACAGCTATAACAGAAAGGCAGCCTTGTACAGGTAGATTGATGATGCCCATAGTCATTACAGTTAAAGCATTTCATCTGTTGGCCCGAATACTGACCTGAGCTAGAGCCCCAATTCTGCAGTTGAGTGAAGTTTCTCCTGCGATCTTCAATCTTGTGCCTAAGATCCTCCTCCGTCATGCGCTTGACATCACGCTCCTCCTGCATCTCCACAGCACGCTTGCGACCTTGGTAGTTTCTTGGATCCAGATCTCTAAATCCTTGACGATTTGGTCGCTGATCTCTATCATTACGATCTTGGGGATTTATTTACATTTAACAAGCATAAGCCTAAATAAAATGTATAACTAAATTATACATGATCCAATGAGTATGAAATTTTTACTATAATTTAAGTATACAATAATTAGTCCACCATAAAAATTTCACCACGTTCATTTCATCAATTTTATCAAAGCTGCTAAGCACAGAATAACTTCCAAGTCTCCAACTAGCCAACTATTTTGTGGAACACCCATATTTGCTCTGCCAACTCTACAGGAACAGAAGCAAACATATTTCTGATGAGGTGAGAAATAAAAACATCCACAAGGGTTCTGGTAATAGATACATGAACCAATTCGCTTATGCTGAAATTTGGCTTATGCTAAAATGTTGTGAGAGAAAAACATAAAAAGTACTGCTGATTAGTGCAACAGAACAGTGCGATTAGTTTTTTAGGCGAGCATAAGTATCATTAGTTTATTTCACCAAACTATAGAAACAGCTTCTCTAGCGGTCTTACTCTATATACTTTCCAATTTGCATCGTTTGAAGTGTTCCCGTATTCTGCAACCGAGACGTATGGATGACTTCATATAATAAGGTCTTGTTTGGACGTACATGTATTCATCTCAATCCACATGTTTTAAATGGATTGGAGTGAAATTGAACTAAATTCCATTTTATTTCACTCCAATACATATAGATTGAGATGAATACACCTGCATCAAACAAGCCTAAACAAACAACGACCACTGAGCAAAACACTCTTAGAGCAAACAATGGCATGCCTACGCCAGGGTTCACACGTGCTCATCCTGTTGGCGGCTGGCACGATCCAGCGGAGCACAACCAACTAACCAGTCACGGAACAGAAGAACCAAGCAGGCGAGGTCGACACAGGCGATATATTCCTTCTCATCTTTGCCTCCAAAAAAGCGCAGGATTCCCCTTCAGCAGCTTTGTCAACATCGCTTTTCCTTATTCCCTTCCCGCGGGATCGCGTGCTCGCCGGCCTGCCTGCGAATGCGAAAACGATAACTGTCAAGAGCGCTTACAGATAAAGCAGGAGCATACGATTCCGAGCACTTAACAAGCAACAACTGAATGTAATCCCCGCTCAAAGATAAAGTTCTCTGTTCTCCTCCCCTTGCTCGCTTTCGTCGGATTCAATGCGAAAAATAAAGCTACGGCCAGAAAGAGCTTATTCCATGTTCTCATGTGCAGTGGTCTCAGCTTAGAAGAGCAGTACAATAACGGGCTCGGGCTAGTTTTAGTGAAGATTTCATGTCATTGTTTTCAACATATTCAGATCTTAAAAATAGTGTAAAAGAATTTTATCCCCATGAAACTCTCTCTACTCCCACACTGTTCACCTAAACGGCCGTTTAGTCCGTTTAAACACCATTTAAACGGTAAACAGAAGTCAGCCGTGTTGTTTAGGCCCTAAACGGTGAATTAAACGGTTGGGCCGTTTAAACCTGTTTAAACCGTTCAATCCCGTCTAAACGATCTAAACAAAATCAGATTAAATGTAATTAAATGAGCTAAGCAACCATTTAATCCATAATTAAGTGAATTAAAGGACTACGTCTATCACAATCAACATGAAACTAATTAATATTGTAATTATATGAAGTGTTGTGGGATTTAAATTTCTTTCAACAAGATTATTTGGTAGAATATTTGATTTTTACATGTGTAAATATGTATGGGTTCTAGCAAATTTTATTTTTACCTACATAAATATGTATATTTTATTGTTATTGTACAAAACCGTTCAGGCCGTTTAACTCCGTTTAAACACTGTTTAAACGATCTAAACGCTAAACGAAGGATGACCGACTATTTACCGTTTAGCATTTAGGAAAACATTGTACTCCCATGAAACTCTTATAATCTCTCTCTTTATTAATATGATGTCACATCAGCATAATTAATGCCCATGAAACTCTGATAAAACCCCATTGAGACTGGCCTTATAGCCAAACTAATGCTGATGTGGAGGAGAGAAGAGATAAAAGAGATGAGAGCTTAGCTCTCATGTAAGCACCAAGCTAGGCACGGAAGCATATGCATTAGTGGACACAAGTAGCAAGTGTTGTGAGGAGGAATAGGAGAGAGACTTTTTTAAGATAAATATGAGACACTTATTGTATAACTTGGCTCTTGTAACTTGACTTACAGCCTAGCAACTTGGCTCTATTATTGACCATGCTCTTAGACCGGTCTCAGTGGGGTTTCATCATAGTTTCATGGATATTAATTATGCTGATGTGGCACCACATTAACGAAGAGAGATGATAAGAGTTTTATGGGAGTAGAGAGAGTTTCGTGAGGATGAAACTCTTTTGCACCGTTCCAAATTCTAGATATGTTGAAAACAATGACATGAAATCTCCACTGAGAATGGTTTTATGCTCGTGATGATCGGCAATAATTGAACACAACTCCCCACCCAATGCTCTTGGAATCATGCATAGGGTGATTTTGGTTTGGAACGACAGAAATGCACCAGCATGCCACACTTGAACAGGAATGGGGGTACAGATCAGATCAGATCAGATCAGGAGGACGGTTTTCTTATCCTAATGGATGGAACAAGGGCCTATAAGTACTTCAGAGAGACTGGTTGAACCACGAAATGGCAGCAAGCAAATCTTGCAAAATAGCAAGCTATAAAGAAGATGCTACTGCCTCGGACCACTCGTACTAGTTGCTTTTCAAAGAATGCCTATCAGGCTTTTATTTTCAAGGCCTGAGAGGATCTTAATGCAATTCGTTATATCTGATTTACCATGTTAATTTTAATGATTTGATTTCTGAGGTACAACTTACGAGGTGGCACATCTTGCATTTGTAACTCACAATAACTAGAACCAATGGAATCATGGGAAAAAAAACTAGACTATTCCCTTATGGCTCGGCTCGTTATCAAGCTGGCTCAGCACGGCTAGTTATACTAGGTCAGCTTGGCTCGGCTCGCTTGGCAGCTCGAGCTGGCTCGTTTCGCTCACGAGCTAACTTAATCTTTTTTTTCTACCTATTGAGGTTATTCATCCAATAAGAGACAAAGACGAGTACTGACTTGGAAAAAGCAAAATAAATAAAAATACAGATGATTTCATGCTGGTTTGAAAAAAAAATCAAGAAAAAAACAAAAGCTAATGCTTGCTGCTGTGCGTTAGCTTGCAAGGGATTAAGCAAAGCTACAATTGCAAGGCCCTAGCGAGCAACAGGCGCCCCACGACTTACACATGTGTCGTGTGCCCGCGTGCGACGGCTTAGGAGGGGAAGAGCCGAGCGTGCATGTGTTTACGGCTACGCCTACGCGGAATGGCGGATGGGGGAAGTCTAGGGCCAATGCGCCATAGCATATATGGGTTGATATAAGTTGCTGTCATCTGATTTAGCTTGGCTCATTTTGGCTCGCGAGCTGGATCGAGCTGGCTTGTTAATTAACTGTAACACCCCTGGTGTTACAAGCTTACTTAGCACCACGTTAAGGCTTAATAAAAACCGATACATGTGACTAATCAATTTGGGTTTGAGTGATTAGAAAGTTCGGGATAATCTTCTATAGCTATAACACATCTGGTGTTAATTCCTAATTAAAGGTTGTTAATCATGTCATGAGCATCAGGTTTTAACGATAGTTCATGAGGTGAGGTGCTAAATGAGTTTCTGGTTTCATTCCTAAATGCCATGTAATAAGCCTTAGTGTTCTAGTTATGCTTATTTTTATATAAATAGTTAGCTTGGGAAATGAATTTTCGAAAGTTTAAGTGACATGTTTATGGGTAGAATAGTTATACCGTCGGCAAGGTACGGATGTCGTGGATGCGAGTACATTTGTTTCAGGTGTTGATGTGATGTTATTAGTGTGAAAATTAGTACAAAAGGGAATGACAAATGCGTAACCTAGTTCCTTTTAAGTTGGTAAAACAATGGTTTGGCTTGAAAAGCCATTTTTATAAGCAAAATAATATAGAACATGTGTTGAGATTTAAATGAAAATGGTAGTACAAATTGTGTAGATGGAATTCAACATTGGTTTTGGAAAAAAAAACATTGTTAACTAGTATTGGTGGAAGCTCTAAAATTGAATTTGAAATTCTAATCAGCTTAAAAACATAGAGATTCCTAAGTCTGGTACATGTGGTGGCAACATCATTTTGACAGTTAAATTCTGAAAAATTGAGTTAAAAACTAGTATCACGTTTTTGCCTAGTAGTTTGCATCCTAGTGAGTATTTTGTCATGGTATATTGGTTGTCCTCGTTAGGGCTTGATTTAACCACTAATTAAATGCTGTTAAGCAGCCTAAGCACGTTTAGGCGTGGCTGTTAGGCCTTTGGCCACGGTCACCATGTCCACGGCACTGCGCCACCGCGATCGGGCGCACCATGCGCGCGTGCTGCGCAGCGCGCTGGTCGGCTGTGGCTGTCCGCGTGTTGGCCGGCCCCATCCCAGCTGTGGCTGCCGTGCTGCGTTGCTGCAACGCTGCGCGCCGTCATTGCGATGCGATGCGCCCTTGCCGCGCTACTCCCTCTCGCTCTCTGCTTTCTTCTGCACGCCGAGGCCTGTTGCACCGCTTCCGCCCCTGACGCTGCTGCCTGCTCTGGCCAGCGCCGTCACGTCACCTTGAATGGTGCTGCACATGGTCGTGGTCCCGACCGACTAGACACGTTTCGTCCATAGCACTGCCCTTCTCCCCCACGCCTCGCTGCCACGCACAAGCGCTGCTCTCGCGCGCCTACAAGGACGGCCGGGGGGCCTAGACTCACGTGCTTGTCCTCTCCTATCGCTTGGCTCCCTTCCCTGCTCTTTGCTCGCTGGACGTGAGCACCAGCCGCGGCCACCGCCAGGCTCGAGCTCGGCCACCACCATTCCCGTCTCTCCGTCACTCCCCACGCCTAACCACCGCCACCACCTCCGCCTCATCCTCTTGTCTGCCTGAGGCACGTCAGCCAGGCCGGGGGCCGCCGTAGCCGCCGTGTAGCCACCCGCCGCGGCCGCCGCGTGCGTGGCCGTGCCACCATCGGTTGCGCCCGGCCGAGCCGCCGCCTTCCCCTACCCGCGCTGCCCCTCCTGCACTCCTCCCTTGGCCCCGCCGCGCCCTGTAGCGCCGCTGCCGCCTGCCGTCGTCGCCCTGGTCGCCAGCGTCGTAGCTGGACTACATCGGGCCGCCTCCGGCGAGGCTGTGGCCACCTACCGGTGTGCCCTGGCCCTCTTAGGTCACGGACCGGTCCTCCGCCGCCGCCAAGTCCCATCCGCCGCTGCCATGGTCGTCTCCGGCCGAATAGGCCGGCGCGCCGCCTCCCCTACTTCGACCGTGTGTGGCCAGACCGTCGTGGGCCACCTCCGGCGGGTCCGAGTGCGCCCACGGGTGCGGCCCAGCCCCACGGCACCCCGGCGGCACCTCTCCCGCCACTAGCTCCGCTTCCAGCTGGCCGAATCGACTCTGCCCCGTCCTCCTCTTCTCTGTCTCTACGAAGAGAGAAGAGGAAAGGGCGAGAAAGTTTGAATAGAAACTTTTCCAGGGTTCTTAATGCAAATCGCGTGACTCATGTGAATAGTGCCGCATAATGCCTGGCATAGTGCGGTTAATTCGTTGAAAGCTAAGGGTTCTTTTTGCAAAAACGTCAATGCGCACGTGGGCTCCCCGCCTGGGCAGCTTGCTGGGCCGACCTGCTGCGCGCGGCCGCGCCCCGCGTTGGGCCGCTGGCCGAATGGCTGACGCCGTCCCTTTCTCTTTTTTCAACGAATTAAATTAGTTTTCCTTTTTCTAATAACGTTGTGAACTTGTAAATTCAAAATAAAATTGTGTAGGAGTCCAAAAATTGTGAAACCAATTTTGTTAGATTCCTAAAATCATGCTCTACCTGTTAGTATATTTGGTTCACATAGCTCTAAATATTTCAAGGTCGCTCTAAATACTCTAACATGTTTAAATATTATAGTAAAGTATAACTTGTAGGAATTTTTGTGATAAATGGTGATAGTGTTAGCTCTAAAAATTTTACAGTAAACTCCTAATGTTATTATCTACTCTTTGTAATTTTGTAGCTCCAAAATAATTAGTTTGCTAAGGTAGCTGATGAGCCTTAGTTTGGATATATATTAATCAATGAATAAATAAAGAAACACATTGGAATTTCATAACTAAAATACTTGTTGGGAAGTAAGGTCTGGTTCGACAATGGAAATGCGTGACCTAGCGCGTTAGAGCTAGCTCGGTAGCTTGAGAGTCGTAATCGTATTTACGAGTTGCGATTATCTTTGATTATTTATGTATTTACGTGCATCCGCAAATATCATATCAGGAACAATGGTAGATCGTGGAGTAATCGGGAGTATCAGAAAGGATGGTGTCCAAAGGATCACGCCACCATGACGAAATGCTAACCTTGGTTATATCTTACCCAGGCAAGCTTCAGTGCATAACCCCTATTATTCTGCACTTTATTTTATACTTGTGCATTAAGTTCAAAGGAGTTGAATGAAACCCACTTGTATATATATATCATTATTCTATGAGTCTTACTAGTATGATAGGATCATGTAGCGTGCTATGCTATTAGATCCCAGTAGAAGTCGAGTGATTTACCTATCACTTGCGAGATATAGAAAATATATTAGTGGTACTATTATCATGTTACTATCACATGGAATAAATATATATAATAATTGGAGACTGGGTGTGACTGAGCTTGGATGGACTTAAACTTGGTTGGGCAACAGAACGGGGCTCTGGTTGCATTTGTCCCACCTATGTCGATTGAGGACCGTCCGTTGCATTGGACACTAGTCAGGTCACAGACTTATTATTCCGAGCACATACTTGCTTATGGGAGCGGGAATACTTGTTACTGTCTTATCATGAGTTCCGACTCTTTTCGGACTGACTGTTATAGGTGGATTATTAGGTTAGAGGTATAAGCACCACACTGAAGCCGAGCCTGCAGTGTTGGAGGCTTAGAGTCCCAGTTTGGACGGGGACTTGGATCTCGTGATAGGAGTAGAATGGGTCGGTCTTGTCTATGACCAGGGTACAGATGAGGCGGCGTGTGTTTTTCAGGTACCCAGTTGGGCACATTGATTCGCGAATCACCGTTTCTACATGACGGTATGACTTGGCTACTGTCTAGCACCATAGTAATAACTGGCATTAGATTAGACGGTTCTGCCACATTAACCGGCTAAAGTGCTGACTCAACTTGTTTGAAAACTCAAATGAGTAGAGTTCGAGCCGAGCCACTAACGAGCGAGCTAACGAGTTACGAGATTTTCATCTAGGCCTATTTACAACTTCAAAATTCGCAAAAATCCTAACTTCTTGGATTCTACCAAATAGCCAGAGTTGATGCAAAGTCATAGGAAAACTGCTTAGGCCTGTTTGGCTACATTATAATCCTAAACACAATCCACATGTAATTGGGGTTAATAAGTGCAACTAAACCAGCCATTAGGTGGTTTCGTCAGATGTGGCTCAATTTAGCTATCAACAGGCGGTGATCAGCAATCAGGTACAAATTACATTGCTATTTTTGCCTAACATATATAAGCAGAGCAAGCAGGGGCTCATAAGCTATCGGGCCATGTACTCGCCAATCGCCATACTCAGTGGCAGATCCAGGATGAGCTCCCGGGGGGTGGTGCGGCTAAATAATGAAGACTTATGGCTAAACCTATAAATTAATGATGATTTGAGGCCAATGTTAGCCTAAACGTTAAACGGTGAATAGTCGGTCACCCATCGTTTAGCAAAAAGTCGGTATACACGGCCGTTTAAACGGCCTTTTAAACGGTCGAAACGGTTTTGCACGGCTTTACACGGCTAATCGGCCTACACGGTTACCCATCGAGTAGCGTTTACACGCCGTGTAAATGGCCTACACGGCCGTGTAGGCGAACAATGTTTGAGGCTAATTGTACAGTAATTTAAAGGCAAAATGAGGCTCTAGGAGGGGCTGCAGCCCCACCAGCCCCCTAGATCCGCCGCTGGCCATACTCTGTTATCTTCATAAGTTAATTTTATGCAACATTTTTTGCCCAGTCAAATAAACCCCTCATCATCGAAACAACATGATTACATGATCAACAATAGTTCCAGCACCTGCTGGCTACAATTCCTCAACACATAGCTCTAGAACAGTGATAATTAATGGATTTTCTTCAGCATTAAGAGTTCAGATATCTAAACAACCTGCATCCCATTAGGCAATGAAACTTATCATTTAATGATTTCTTTTCAGCAATTTTTTTAAGGAAAATCCATTTATCAACGTGACAATTACTGTCACAGGTTTCAACAAAAACTAACCTTAACGATCGGGATATCCAATTTGATCCCATGGCAAGAACAGATCAATCCGATTACGCCTCGTCGCATGCCCCCAGGTCATCAATAAAACGGAACCATCTTCCACCTCTGGTTGGAGCAGCCGTTCCATGGGAAGACAAGGATTGGCGTGCCGTAATGCGCACCTCCGGCCTCAGGCACGGCGTTGGCAGCGTCGAGGACGAAACTGATGTCGGTCACGGAGCCGAGGCCGTGGAACCCCTCGCCGAGGTCCTCGCTATGGGTCCAAAGCAGCGCCACGACCACGGAGTCCGGCTTGTGGCTGCCGAGGCCAACCTGCGGCGAAAAAAGAATACTAGAACATCAAGTGCCCGTGTCCTACAATGATTCGAGGAAAAAAATGTATAACCAACATTTACGGCTACGATACTAAGCATAAATTTCACCATTATTATCAGCATAAGATCAAAAATATCGTATCATCATACACTTAGCTCAAATGATTCTTGACCATACAATTTCAAGCATGTTCAATACCCATGGCAGTTCACATTAGTTATCAACCACGGAGTTCGGTAAACACATCTCAAAATTTTCATTAAAGCCAACATTCATACTTAGTTGTACACCTGCATATCTCAATATTGACAACCTAGCTAGATCAAATTGTAGCTACATGTCATATTTTTGCTTGCACAATGTAATTATGTTCACTACAAAATGCCTCATCTTATTGGAGCCGAACAAGTGGAATAAATGACATCTCAAAGAACAATGGAGTAGCTTCATTGGGCCAAATGTTTTAGCCAGTTCATCGATCACAGAAGAAATGCAAGCTTCCTGAAAGGCATGTGTCTTCTATTTTCTTGTCCACCTGCCAATAAAATAGAACTATTACAAGCTTCTTCAAAAAACGTGTTCCATAGCCAAATGTTACATTGCAAGAAAACAAACCGCTTTAACACTGAACAAATTCATGGATTTGCCAACACCTCCATCTCAACACCCTCTAAGTTCCTTCATTTCAAGCATATCTAGCAGCAGGGAGGACACAGGAATGAAGGTACCAGTGGCTTCAGCAATGCAATTAAGCATCTTGACATACTTAAGGTGCACATGGTAAGCACTTCATTGGTTACCAATTAAGAGGATGGTTTTTAACTAGTTAAGGGGAGGACTGACGACGCACCTAAATAATTAATAAGATTCCCTTGCAATGGTGCAGATGAGTTCTCCTTGGTTAGTTGATACAAAATTCTTAATGAGTTACTACCAAGAAATATGATTGCCATGAGGCCATAAAAAAGAGGCAAGGATGGAACTTGCCTCTGCAGGCCTATTGGGTGTCCAGATTATCTTCTAACAGCATTCCTTTGCTCCTTGGCTGCAAGACCGATAGGACCATGACTATTATCATCAAACAGGAATACTGCAAAGACATTTAAAACTGCACCTTGTGAACAAACCAATAAACGTAAACAAGATGCAAAGAAGGTACACAAGATGCATATTGATATAGTATCATCTAGCAAGGAACACAAGATGCATTGTGATTGAGCTGAGACTAAGCCTAAAGCCCATTACTATCTTTGGCCATGAGAGATATATCTATCAACTATCATAGGTGTGAAGCTCAAAGTTGACTCAGGCAACAATATGTGTTGAGTTAAAACAGGCCACCTATCACAATCCGATGTTTCATGCAGATAGATACTAAGCAAGGCATGACAATGAAGCACAGAGTTTTACCTGGACAAATCATAACTTGTTGGCTTTATATAGCATATACAATTTGAAAATCGATATGCCTCTGTACAGGTGGTGATCTGCGAAGGACTCACCAAACTCTGTACCTAGCTAGATCAAATTAAGCACCTCTGAAAAGAACACACCAAGGTCTTATTTAGCATATGCAGAAATAATTGTCAAAATATAGATAAATTGTGTTCAGCCAACCAATTTTTAATAGCTTGAATACGCAAAGAACCATCTACTCCAAAGTCTCCAGTCGCAACAAAGTTACCCAATGATGGAGAGGTAAACATTAATACAGTTCAGAACATCCCGTGCACTACTACTATTCAAACCGGCAGCGCTAAATCCCATTGATAGTACATGCAATTGATTTAAGAGCGAACTCAGATCTCCATTATTTCATATTACCTAACACATCTCAAAAGCATGCACTGCTCCTCAAGTATTTAATTCACACTAAAAGCAACTGAAGGTTCAAGAATCTGATGGTACATCAGTACATGACATTCCAATGCAAGTATCCAGAATTTGCCAATCTTTTAGCAAATAGAATTTCTATGGACTTGTCAAATACCAAAACCACGATCCAAAAATCCAAACATGATAGGCCTAGTCAAATGCCAGGTCAAAATTGATATGGCTCTGTACGTGATATGTATACCTGACATTGTAGAGGTCGCTGGATCAACCCCTTCGCTCAGTACTGCACCCAGCCTAGATGCAGAGGTGAGTCAGCTTCCAAGATCCTAAGCTCCACTGACTCATGGATCTGTATCATCACCTATTAGTTTCCCTTGATGTCCCCCACCAGATCCGATCCATGTGGGACTGGAGACCTAACAAATAATACAGTTTACTGCAACACAGTGATAAATTTCTCGCCAAAAAAAACATGCTGATGAATTATCGATTCTAGAACAAAATCAATACAGTTTACTGCAACTGCAACATAGTGACGAATTCTCGATTCTAGAACAAAGGAATAATGGGGGAAAACAACAAAGAGCCATAAATTTGATCTTACGAGGGTGGCCGGATGGGGGATGCGCCACTAGCGGGGGCCGCCGCGCCCGGGAGGGAGCTCGCCCGGACAGCACGGCCAGCCAGCCGATGGCGGTGGCGACGCGCTGTGCCGACCTGCAGACGAGGCAACCCACGGGGCTCGTCCCGAGCAGAGCAGGGGAACGGGCGCTGGAGATGCCGCGGGCCGGGATGGGGAGGGGGCATCGGCATCGAGCACCGCCGGCGGTTGCACCTCCCCGTAGAGCCGGGCAACGCCGTCGCGCTTCCCGGCCAGCGAGGCCACGTGCCCACCGGAGCCCCGCCCGCGGGGGCCGCGTCGACCGGTGCCGTGCCCACGGCCCGTGGTGGAGGGGGAGGAGCACGACGGCGAGGCGCGCTGTGGAGCATCGCGGGGAGGAGGCGCGCGGTGGAGCATCACGGGGAGGAGGCGGCGTCGGCGAGATGAAGAGAGAGGGAGAAAACCTGAGAAAAGATGGGGACGGGGCATTGCGCTAGGGTTAGGCTGCGGGCGGCTCTCTGCAAAATTGCCGCAGATGTTTAGGTGCGTTTAGTTCCTAAAATTTTACGTAGATAAAAAATAAAACTAATTATACAGTTTAGACGAAATTCACGAGACGAATCTTTTAAATCTAATTAGACTATGATTAGATACTAATTGCCAAATAATAACAAAAGTGTCATTTTCTAAAAAAAAAAATTCACGAGATGAACTGCGAGTTGATTCTCCAAAAAGGTAAAGGGTTTTTTTTAAAAAAAAACATGCAGTGACACGTGTCGACCGATGCCTGAAATTGTGCGGTGCGAGCAAAAGGAGCGGTCTTTAATCAACCCGATGAGAACCCTGCGTGAGGTAACGCGGCAAGGTTGATGATCACTCGTCTGCTCGCGCGATGGAACGAGAAAACCACGAACGGACGTACCAGCTCGCTGCCGCTGCCTGCAGCGCCTCAGCGCCTTGCCGGTGGCCCAGTTCACGAGCGCGAACGCGAGGTGTCCCTCGTCGTCCGTGACGCGGCCGGTGTTCCGGAAGCTCTGCACTGCAAGAGGCAAGGGAAACACCGTGACGTGTGAGGAACGCCGCGCTGACGCTGACGACCGCTGCAGAAACAGAACGAACGAACGAACGCGGAACTGGAATTGAGGGAGGAGGCCGGAGCGGCGAACGACCTGTCGCTGGTCCTTGTCGTCCGCGCGGGCGAGGACGGCGGTGCCGTCACGAACAGTGAGGCTCAGGTCCTGGCCGCTCTGGCACTGGACTCGCAGTGGCTGCACGTGCTCCATGTCCTTCGGCTTGTTTAGTTAGGCGGTGTTCATATCCCTTCAAACTTCCAAAAGTTTTACAAAATTCTGTCACATCGAATTTTTAGACGTATGCATAGAGCATTAAATGTAGATAAAAAAATAACTAATTGTACAGTTTATCTGTAAATATCGAGATGAATTTTTTGAGTCTAGTTAGTCTATGATTGGATAAATTTTACCAAATAACAATGAAAAGTGCTACAGGAACTTTACATCAACTTTTACGCCATCTAAACACTACCATAGCCGAATCGGAGCTCCCGATTCTACACAGTGCTGCACTGCAGCACTGTAACACTTTTTGTTTTTATTTACTAATAATTATCCAAATATTGATTAATTAGACTCAAAATGTTTGTCTCGTAGAGTACAATAAAATTATGCAATTAGTTTTTTTATTTCATTTACATTTAGTACTCTATGCATAAGCTGATATTTTAATATGACAGGGAATCTTCTTTTTCATCCTAAAATTTAGGAGTAAATTTAGATATCTAAACAAGGCGCTTTACCACAACTGCATAACAGAATGCAAGAGAACGCACGCCGCGCGTTTGCAAGTGGGAACATCAGAGCAGCGCAGTGCAACATAGGCCTCGTTTAGATGCATCCAAAAGCTAGAATTTTTTCACTCTTTCTCTATCACATCAATTTTTAGCCGTTTGCATGAAGTATTAAATATAGGTAAAAAAATAATTAATTATACAGTTTAGTTGGAAATCACGAGATGAATCTTTTAAGCCTAATTGGTTCATAATTGGATAATATTGGTCAAATAAGACGAAATTAGTACTATTTATCGGGTTGAAATTTTTTGCAATCTAAACGTGACCATACTTTGTACTTGGGACGCGTGCATGGGCGCCGCCAGTTTGCAGTTGCAGGTCAACACGAGGGTCTGGTTTAGATGCACCCTAAAAATTAGAATTTTTTCACTCACTCTCCATCATATCCATCTTTGGACCCATGCACGAAGTAGTAAATGTAGGTAAAAAAATAACTAATTACACAATTTAGTTGAAAATTACGAGATGAATCTTTTGAGCTAATTGGTCCACGATTAGACAATATTTATCAAATAAAACGAAAGTGGTACTATTTAAGGTGGCCAAGGATCCGAGAAGCAAATGAACTCGCTGTAGTACCTGACGATCGTCGCGAGGGTCGTCCTTGGTTAGGATCAGATCGCCGGCGACGGTCGCGAGGCTGAGGTCGTCGCACTTGCGGCAGTGGATCTTGAACGTGGACGCCATGGCAGTGGCAGACGCGAGCCGCTAGCAATGTCAGTGGAGTGGAGTGGAGTGGAGTACTATGATTTGTGCTTCGACTCACGATACAGTACAGGGAAACAAGGGGCCTGTTTAGCTGTAAAAAATTTTGCAAAATGACACTGTAGCAAATTTCGTTATTATTTGGTAATTAGTGTCCAATCATAGTCTAATTAGGCTTAAAAGATTCGTCTCGTCCATTTTGTCTAAACTGTGTAAATAGTTTTATTTTTTATCTATATTTAATGCTTCATGTATGTGTCTAAAAATTTGATGTGACGGAAAATCTAAAAATTTTTACAAAATTTTCTAGGAACTAAACAAGGCCAAGAGGTTCTAAAGTGATTTTATACCTGGGATTCACAGCAGCAGTAGTACATGGGATTCAACCGTTGTTCGCCTCGTCTTCTGGAAAATGACTTTTGGGCTGTGTTTACTTCTAAAAACAAAGTACTGTGCATAAAAAGATTCTTCGTCACATCAAACTTGTGATACATGTATGGAGTACTAAATGTAGATGAAATCAAATCCCCCTGTTCGGCTGAGCTTATCAGCACGGCTTATCAGCCGTGGAACAGTGTTTTTCTCTCACAGCAAAACAGCCACAGCCGGCTTATAAGCCAAAAAACAGCCTGCCAAACAGGGCCAAAAACTAATTGTATAGCTTGGTTGTACTTTATGAGATGAACGTTTTGAACCTAATTAATCAACGGTTAGACACTATTTACTAAATAAAATCAAAACGTGCTGCAATATTTTTTTTACACCTTTTTACGGAACACAGGCTTGCGATAGTTCATGTTCGCAGGCAGCATCGGGAACGTATCGTCCCGTCCTTCGTCTTCTGGGATTAAATGCTCCTACTTGGAATTTGGGAATAAGGCCCGAAATGAACTCATCTCTCTGATCAGAGGGATTTGGAAGTTGGAAGTTGGAACGATGCTGCAATGCAACTTCAGAAAGTAAATACTGACCCTGTTCTTTTTTTCTTTTTTTTTTAAAAACTGGCAGGAGAAACTATCAAACACTTATAGTAAATTATGACTAAACGTAGATGTCTGCCGAGCATAAACATCAAGAAGGGCTCCGGGCCATGGGGGTCGAGGACCAATTAAGTGGCTGGTCAAACCGGTAAGGAAAAAATTATTAGGCCTCTTAAACTCCGATTTTTCTGTTCCGATCAGAAAAACTTTTGTTTGCTCTTCCATTTTTTGAAACCGTCTGATTGTGCTCTCTAGACAATTTTGACAGCCATTTTGATTGATGTTGCGCCACATAAGACATGCTGATATGAACTATGTTGATATTAATCGGAAAGTTTAATAGACTTTATAAAAAATATTTTTAAAAATAAATATTCAAATATTCATTTCTGAAAAAAAAACTATGCAATAGAAAAACTCAAATTGGTTTATCTTAGAAAATCTATAAAGAATTGTTTTAACTCAGAAAATATGAAATCAGTTTTTGATAAAAAGTTCATAGTCTACCATATCATGGCTAGTTTATAACTATTTAAATCTTATATTTTCTTCTGTTGGTGTTTACTAGCTAGTAGATGCTCTCGTCACATTAATGATGCAAACTACGTATGAGCTGAAGTGACTTCGAGGACAATACATATATCGTATAGCCACCTCATTTCTTATCCTATATTTAATAATAACACATGTGCAAACTCGACCACGGAAAATGGATATGGTTGCAACTATTGCTAGTTTGGGTAGGAAACGAACAATCTAGCAATTACTCCTAGTTTGGCGTTGGCTTAGATAGGCCCACCAGTTAGATACCACTACAGATGGGACTTGGGTCGTGCAGTGTTGGCATGACCCGGCCCTCTCATGTTCCCTACCGCTCTATAGTTCGTAATCTTCCATGAGCTCTTATCGCACTAGATCTTTCACAAGCTCTTTATCGCACAAATACTCTGAAGCCAGGAGTCAATAATGTGCTCATAACCAAGTCCTCAGTCGCACAAATATCCCTGCAAGAGGCACAAGTACACTCACAAGAAAATGAATGCCACCGCCCATACGACTCATCAGTGCACGAGCGATAACCTTCGCATAAACCTTCAACATACCTGGCCAAGTCGCCCAATGAATGACCAGGATGTGTCGCAGTACTAGCTTTCTAGCCACTCCACACCTCAAATTGCACTAAATCCACGGAGTGGCCCGGTTGTGACACAATACTAGGCTTACCGATCTTATACTTGGCAAGCGGTATCCTCTCTACTATAATGGATCAATCCAAATTATTTTAGGTACACCAAATCATGAGTCTCCCGCTGAGAGAGTCCAACCACTGTGCACCCAGAAACTTGCACCCAGAATTTCAACATAATTAAAATCTATGACTCCTAATCCTTCCTCGTAGGCTTAACTCAATCCAATGACCAATGTTAATTGGATCTCCAGGTTTCAACGCTCCTGCACTGCCCTCCGCAGGCGATTCGACCCTGTTTGGTTCCTTGTATATGGGCTAGCCAGGCCCTTGGGATGCGGGCTCCGCCTGTTTGGTTGCCTGGATGCAAAAGCCCTGTCCTTGCGGATGCAAAAGCCCCCACCGAGCCTGGCTCGTAGAAAACGAAACTGGAATCCGTTTTTCGATGGCCTGGCTCGCGCAAGCAGCGAGAGCGTGCGTGCGGCGGCCCGGGCGATGCAGGCGAGACGACGTGGGAAACATTAAGGTTACCTTCCCTTTTCACGCCATCCATGGCGATACGACTCAACGCCGTCGCCGCCGTGCTTCCCTCTTCCCCATCGGTCACTCTGCGCTCACCCCCCCTCCCCATGCTCTCTTTTTCCTCTCCGAGTCCTTCAACACCGGTGAGCTGCCGCCCGCTCCGTCTCCAACTCCCTGTCCTTTTCTCTCCTTCCTCCTCTCTACGCTCCTCTGCGTATGCGGTGATTTTGGAGCGGTGGCACTGCTCCCTTGCATGTTTTTAATGGATTTAGGATATGGAGTGATGAATCATTGTTGAACAAGGCAAGGTTGATTTGACCCTAGATCTATTTGTGCTGTGTAGGGAAAGTCCCCACGATCTGCTCATTGTCTGGCTTCCAAGTGCTTCTGTTGCGGTAAAAGAAAATAAATAGATCCCCTCTTACTTTCCCCACGATATGGTCGATTTGATCCTTGATCTATTTGTCATTCCCCTTTCTCTTGCCAATCTACATGTTTAATGCCAGTATTTGTGCTCTCTAGGGTTAGACAGTTGGTTTGGATCTTGTGAGCAGACAAGTATTTCATTGTAGAGATTTTGATCTGTTCAACTGTGACCTAAATGCGAGTTACTATTGTCATGGATTTGATTGAATGGCTGTAACATGCAGTCATTTGTGACCAAATATCTGAGCACATGACCATGTTGATAATATTTTTCTTTGCTTACTGTAATGTCTAATATGCTAAGCACTTGTTCATGCCGATGATATTAGTTTCATACATTCCTAACATGAAATCTGAGCACATGTCCATGTTAATTTTTTTTAATGCAGTGGTGCTCATTTTTGGTTTATGAACCTTTTTATTGTTCTGTTATACCATTGTTTACCTTATTTATTCTTTTAATAATCATATTTGACATGTGCTATGATGATTTAACTCCTTAATGAGGTGGTGGACAAGTGTCGTGATGATTTAACTCCTTAACGATTTATCTAATTAATGAGGCAATGGTCATGTGCAATGATGAATACATATTTGTTTTTTATCTTCTGTTTCATTTAAGTTGAGGGAATGGGCTCCTGCAATGATGACCACGTATGTTTACATGTATTCCTACTGTTAATAAATGAGGCCATGATCATGAGCTATGATGATTTTGTTAACCGAGGCAATGATTTGGTGAATAATTGACCATTGCATATGTTGTGCAAAGTTACCATTGTCATTCTTATGTGGGATTTCTGCTTCCTTCTTATGTGTCATTGCCTGTGATGTCTTCTTATCTTCAGTTTGCTTATGATCATTTCCTGTGAGGCCTTCTTATGTTCAGTTTGCTTATGATCGTTGCCGCTGATGTTAAAAATATATTCTCTTAATGTTCCGAGCACATGCCCATTCTCAATGATTATTGCGTGCAACAATTTGGTTTTCATGGTGTGCTGCAACCCTGCTACGTCTCCTTATTTTGCAATGCAACATGTAAAGGTGTCGCACTTTTTTTCCCAAGCCATGGGCATTGTTTTCTTGCTTTGGAAGTGATGTAATCTTAAGTTTTTTTTAGTGTGTTGTAATAAAGAGTGAACTGAGTTGAAATGGTGTAATAAAGAGTGAACTGAGTTGGAATGGTGAAGGTAACCTCACCAACCCATGCATGTGGTAATTGAACTCCTCTGTATGCAATAAACAAAACAAGTGACCATGTATCTGACAATTGAATCCTACATGTGGCACTGGCAACCAAACAAGTGCTCATTCCATCCAGGCTTTGTAGACAAAGGCAACCAAACAAGCATGGGTTACATGGCCACAGCCTAGCTAGTGCCGGCCTGGCCATCCTGATGCAATGCAGGCTACTTGGGAAGGGAACCAAACAACCCCTTAGGGCATGTTTGGTACGCGGCCTCAAGCCAGCCTAGCCCAACGGGCATGCCAATGCCAGCCACAGCCGGTCCAATCCGGTGCAAGCAGCCTTGTTTGGCTGCCTGTATCAAATGGACCAGGCCCATATGAGATTGTGTTTGATAGCACATAAAGCAGCTCGTCAGAAGGCCAACTAACTCCAACTGCCACTTTGAGATCCTGTTTGGCACGCGGCTAGGCCCCAAACCAGGACGAACACAGAGCAATAGAACAAAGATTGCAATGAAGGAACATAGAGGTATACAATAGAGTTTGAAGGAGTTCTATTACAATAAAAATAGAGCTGTCACAATACAAATTTTGCAGTTTCAACTTACAGACCTCAGACACCATCACTAATTAATCATAAAATCATAGCATGTAGTAATCAGATGTAACCTAGATTTAAGCAAATGACAATAGAAGCTGAAGTAGGCCAACTAGCAGATAGAGGTAACAGAAATGCATCACAGAAAATAGAAAAACACCTAACCAGCTCATTCTTCATCTCTGGTGTCATCATCGGCCTAAGAAGTGCACTTGCATTGGCTGCACACCAACAGCCTCAACCAAAGACCAAATACAAGCATCAAAAGGCCGACAATGGCTACATTCTTCCAAGAACCATACTTACCATCAATAGAGGGAGGCAGCAGCTCACAACCATGATGAAGATCAATAAGGGGAGCTGTTGGGGGAACACGAGAGGCATTGAAATCTCTAACAACATGGTCATAGTTAGAGTACTTCTTGTATATGGCATTCTTGTAGCCAAGCACATGTTGACTGCACTCATGCCATGTCATGTAAATACCAGATTTGTTGCCATTGAACACTACATAGCAAGGGCCCATTTCTATGAAATAAAATAATGGTTTAGCCTCAGTCAAATGTATGCAATGAAGGTTGTCATGAGTGCGCAACTTAAAGATCTACAGTTTGGGTTTAACCAAATCGTTGATCTCAAATTCCTCACCAATGACAAACTTCAGCAAGTTATAAACAACATATGTGACATCACGGGCAGTAAGAAGAATAATAATGGCCTCAGCTTATGAATTTGGTGGTTTCATTCATCTCAGCAAGTCATTAGTAGCTGCCATCCAAATGAAAAGAACAAACAGAATAGGCAAGCAAGTAAAAAACTAAAGTCTTGGCTGACATGGAACCCTACTGACCATCCATTCTCTGCCATCACCTTGGATTTAACCCAATTGTTGCTAGAGAATGGATGGTTAAATGGGTTTGATGACAGACATGAGAAAACAACAGCAACAATTGATAAAAAAGAAAGCCACCTCATTCTAGGTGTTGCATCATAGGCCATATAAGGTTCCCACGGTTACCACCAAGACATAAATCAGATAAAACAGCAATGCAAGAAAAAGCAGAAGACAAAAGAGGAACTTGTAATAGCTCTCAAATAAAGCAGCCAACAAAGACTGCAAATTGTGCATTACAATAATAAGTTCAGCCAGGGCTCAAATGGTGTCCATGGTGCCCATTTGGCACAAATAGTTAGCCACCCTCCCAGTAAACAAAGCCAAAAAAATAGGTGTCAGTCAGTCAATCTACCTGCACAAAAGCCTACAGTAAAGTATATCCAACTGTAGTCAAAAGAAGAGAGAGTGGAGGAGGGAGGTGGAGGAACTATACATCTCAATAGTCAACCCTCTCTTTGGCTATGCAGACCAGCATACAGTTCAACTACATGTAGTAGTTCTTAGCTAGTTAGGTCCTAAGCCAAAGTATCTTGTGGCTGTCACTCATGCCAACAAAGTCTCTGCCTTCGGCCTTGTTGTCCAACAGGTAGGTGTAGGCTACTATGAGAGCCTCCTCAGAAAATCCAAGCATCTCCATAACAACAAGGTAGAGCTCTGGATCAACATGGGCTGGTCCAGTCTCCCTAAGTGCATTGGCAACATTGTTAACAGCATCTGGCACGTTTGTGAGCATGAGCATCTCATCCTCAGTGAAGTTGCCCCTCTTCCTCTTGCCACCTAGCTGAGATGAGAGCAGCTCTGTGGCCTTGCTGCCCCCACCAACCTTAGTGGGGGTTTTCTCCTCACACACATGGTTGAAGGCACTACCCCAGCCTTTGCAGCTACACTATCAGCCTAGTTCACCCTAAGGGCCTCACCAGATCACAATGCAAACCTACCCGTGGCCATGGCATGACCAAAGATGGCCTCCATCTCAGTGTAGAACCTTATAGGATAGTTAAGGAACTCTAAGTCTTTAGGATGGTCCTGCAGTAGGTGATTGAGTTATAGACAGATGGTAGAAAGACAGAGAACAAGTAAGGTATGTAGGACATAGGTGAGATAAATAATCCAAGTGTTCTACCTTACAGTGGCCTAGGTAGTGCTTTGCCTCTAGCATGATGGAGTTAGTGTCACTGTCCCATAAAGCACCACTAAGATCTTTGAGCTTAGAGATCCTAGCCCACTTTTGCCTCCACTTTCTCAGGTGGTTGTACACCTAAGTTGGTCTCACTACCTCCCCACTATACTCCTTTAAATGCTTGGCTACTAAGTTGACATCTTTGTTCTTAAACACTTTGTCAGGCCTGCTACCATCTTTGAGCAGTTGTGCCATCCTCCTAAGCACAAACCCAGAGGTGTTGTTGTTCCACCTCATAGGTCTAGGACCACCTTGAGCTGCAACAGCAGGGGCAGCTGGTGCTACAACAGCAGGGTTTGGAGCACCAGCAGCTGCTGTAGCCCTAGGAACCTCTAGGAGGTCAGTAGTAGCCACAAACCCTCCCTGACCACCAAGCACATCAACAGGAACTGAAGCTATCCTATTTTGTTGACCAATGAAAGAATAACAAAATTACATGACCATGATTGTACAAATGATGAGGTGGCCATGGGACACACCCATACAGTGGCAGCAACATGTCAGAAGCATGTAACTTCCTCCTTATGGATGTGTCTCATGGGTATCTGGCATGAAACATTGCATAGCCATCAAATAAGTACAAAGAGGCAATGCATAACCATAGAACATGAATGGAAAAACAACAAATCATTAGTGAGCAGTTGGTCTCAGCCTTGTCCAATAGTTATTACACAATCATTATACAAATCATTTGTTCCATACCAGGGTCATTAAACTGAACTCTAAATGAAAGAACATGCATGAATTAGGTCATAGAGGTACCCCTACCCTCCCACATTGCATTACAGATGGCATCCCTCCTAGTGGACATAACATTAGAGTCTTGAGGCAGCAGCTCATGGACAGGTTGAGAATCAGGCTGGTTTGGTGGCAACTAGTCCTCTGATGGCACTACTTGGTCCATGCCAAAGCCTAGAATCAATTGTGAAGAATGCAACAGTTTAGCACGTGCTTCACCTTTGTCTTGTAAGGGTGGAATGACTTGTTGTCTAAAATACGAAACCTATTCTTCAAAGCCTCAAAAGCCCTCTCAACTGTGACCTAAGTGAGGAGTGTCTCAGGTTAAATAATTCTCTTGTATTGGTTGGTTGGTTTCTGCTGTCATACTTAGACAAATGGTACCTCACCCCCCTGTATGGAGGGAGAAAGCCACTGCGGCAAGCACATCCTGCATCTACAAGGTAGAATTTACCTATAAGTGCACCAAAGATGCTCTTGATGAATGTCTATGATATGGTAAGGACATAAGCATAGTGGACAGTTGGCCAACAGTTCACGGTTTTGGGCCAGATCCATCTACATGCATGAACAATCAAGACAGAACTCAGTTCATAAGACCCTGGCTGGCCTCAACATGAATGTGTAAGCAGTTAAAAAGAGATAGCAAGCATGGCTGCATGCTTGAACATGCCTCCCAGTGCATTAAACATCATCATCGACCATTCACAGCATAGCCACAGAGCAATATAAACAAAAAATCCAACATGAACATGCCTCCTAGTGCATTGGATATCATCTAGACCATTCACAGCATAGCCACAGAGCATATAAACAAAAAATCCGACATGAACTAGTACTGACAAAAGCAACAAAGATAGCAAGCAAGTGAAACCCTAAATCGAACAATAGCAAGTTGTGGCAGAACCGTCTGATTTAACACGCTTTCAGAGACACTTGTCTTCCACTAGACACTAAGTATCCTAAAAGTGAGCTAAACCGAGCAGTTCCATCGGGCACACCCAATGGAAGAACCCGAATAATCCATATTTTTCATCCCGGGATCCAATAATGAGTACAAGCTTACAATACTTAGTCCATTTCATACAATATAGAGTCTCAGAAATCATTTATTACAATACCCGAGTTCAGAGTGCGATAAAGTAACAGCGGAAATAAAATAAACACCTAGCGGAACGAAATGAGAATCCGTCTGTGCCCACCAGAAGAATCATCAACACAAGGCCTATCTGCTCAAGGTGCACCTGCAACAGGGGTAAAAATAACCCTGAGTACACAATGTATTCGCAAGACTTACCTGACTGAGAATATATTTCTCGACTCTCAAGGAATATGATAGGCTTTATGGCTTGTGGATTTTGGTTATGGAAAACAATGCTAAGTGTGTGTCCTTAATTCTGTAGATTTTTAGCAGCCGTATTTTATTTGTTACTCAATATTCTATGTAAGCACCTAGTCTATAATCAAGCAAGGGTTGAGCAATTAGAGCCATTTTTCTATCTTTCATCTGCCGGTTCTTACTACGGTGCCAGAGCATAGTCAAGTCGTACCGTCATGTAGAAACGGCGATTCGTGAATCAATGTGCCCAGCTGGGTACCCCAAAAAACATACGCCTCGCTTGCACCCCAGGCACAAGCGAGACCAGCCCGTTTCACCCCTGTCATGGGTTCTAGGTTCCCGTCCAAACTTAGACTCCAAGCCCCCACACTTGAGGCCCGGCCTCAATGCGGTGCTTAGACCTCCACCTATCCTTGCCTCCAATCAGTCGGTCCAGAAAGAGCTGGAGCCCATGACAAGAGAGTAACAAGTCTTCCCGCTCCCATAAGCAAGTATATACTCGAGATAATAAGTCTGTGACTTGACCAGGGTCCATGCAACGAACGGTCCTTAATCGACATGGACAGGGAAACTAGTGCAACCAAGTTATGCCCCATGGCCGCGGGGCACAACCTGTTACAACCACCAATACACATACCACATCCTTGCCCAGTCACCATTTCCTTTCCACCGTTATATTGTGAGAATTATGATAATAATAATAATAATCACATGTTGTGAGTAACGACAGGTTACTCACGCTACCAATAAATCTAAGCATAGCCACTACGTGATCCTGCACTAGTAAGACTCATAAGTAGGTATGTCTATGCATGTGGGTATCATAACATTTCTGCAACGTAAATGCACAACACACTTATATATATATATATATAAAGATTATCAAAAATACGGTTATGCACCGGGGCTTGCCTTGGGTAGGTGCAAGGTCAGAGGTGTTAGTCACAGGCGGCTCCTGGAACTTCTCTGGCATGAAGATCTCCTCGTACTTTTTGACGATCTCCTCGTAGTCCTGCTCCTCCGCGGCCACGTACTCAACTACCTTGTGATCCACATGCATGAAATAATAATGCGACACTTAATAATGTGACAACAGTAGCTCTTAAAAGATAGCAACAAATACTAAGCTATTAGCTAATTCAGATGGCTAATACGCTAAGTTGCCCATTAATTATACTAAGTAAAAGTGCACTGATCCAACCATTCTCTAGCAACTAACATGCATATCATCTTTTTATTACCGATTTACTACATAGCACTACTAGGAAAACTTAGCTACCATATCAAACAAGCTATTCAAAGGCTACAAAAATTATAGCAAGCACATACTAATATCAAGAGACTACGGTAAGATTTTTAGGGCAAAAGCTATCCTAGATTTGCCACAAAAATTTCTACAAGATTGGGTGCATCAATATTTGTTGTCTTTTGCATTGATTTAATAGACCTAGCATCATCAATGCAATGCACAAATGGAATTCACCAACTGATAGAGCATGAATTTAGGGACTTAACTAAAGTGGTTTCATGATTTTTGGACATTTACACAAGTCGTTACAAATTATCAAAGTTTAACCCCGAAACTAATTTACCAAAGCATTTCTTAAATCACTAGAACATGAAAATCCGTTCTCCCAGCGCGGCCCAACTGTGCGGCCCACTCGCGCATAGCGCGCGCGCCCGCGGCCAATGCGGCACGACCCAAGAACGCGAGGCGGCCCACTCGGCAAGCCCACGATCGCGCAACGTGGCCCGCGGCCGAGGAAAGCCCGCACGCTGGTGAACTTGCAAAACCCCCCTCGCACTAGACCGAAATACACACGCTTCATCCTGCACTATTCCACTAGTCACAGGTTTTGCAATAACAACCCTAAAACAACCTACCCTTGCAACGGTAAGGTCTCCGGACAGCCTCCTGCGCTCTGGCACGGCGTGCACCAGCAAAAACCACTACGCCGGCCAACCTAGACCCACATGCGGCAAACTAGGAGGTCGACCCTCACCTAGGGACTGACGCACGATGTGGGGTAGAGGCACACATCCGGGGACGCAGCAGGGTGACTCCACAGCGGCGGACAACTGCAAGGGCGGCGCCGCTGTTTCGGTGAGCTATGGTCAAGGCAAATCGAATAAGACGGCCTACTAGCATTGGTGACTTACCACGAACCCCGCTGAGGCGATGGCAAGCCGGGAGCTGCTCAGAGACGAGCTGGCCACGCGCGACCGGAGAGGTGCGGTGGCGTCCCGGGCGGACACGATCGCGTCACCGGAAGAACGGGGGCACCGCAACTCCAAGGGGTGCACAACGTAGAGGAGCTCGATGCGGACCACTCAGTGCAATGAATCGAGTTCGGGGATAGATGAGTGAAGCCAACCACGAAGAGGGGAAAACACCCTAATACGGCACAGCCGGACCTACACTCCAAAAATTGGAGGCCATCGGAGCTCCACCGAATCGATGCAGGTACGTGGAGGTGGACGAGGTCGCTACGATGCTACCACCACGAAGGATGAGCACGGGACGAGCACTGCCAGGCGGGACCGGCTGCGGTCCACAACTCAGGCGATAAGGAGACAGGGGAGTCGCCATAGTGACTGGCTCAGGCGGCATGGAAATCCTTGGCTCCGAGTAGGTAACGCGGTGGGGGGAATTAAGGCGACGCGACGCTCATTGACACGGGCTAGGCAAGGTGGAGTGGTGGGCGGTGAACCCTAAGCCACGACAGCGTGCGCCTGGACGCGACCGCCCAGGCCCGCATGGCTGCGGTGCCGGGAACTGGCAACCGGCCAAGCACGGACACGATGAGGAGGAGGGCAAGCATCACACGATGTCAACGGCAATAGCGTGCCAGAGCGCGGCGGCCCGCGAAGCAGCGGCAGTGGTGGGTCAGGGCGGTCGGCCGAAGCTGGGCAGCGAGGCAGAGCACGAGTGGCAGCGAGGCACCGTAGCCCGCACGTGACCGGCAAAAAGTGCTGCGGCCAGAGCGGCCAAAATGCGGCTGGGCCACGGCCAGGCTAGGACGGCCTCGGCCGGGCCCCGCGCGGCAACGCGCGTGCAAGCGGTGTAGCTTGGCACGACACGTCGAGCGCGACGTTGTGGTGACCGCGCCCGGCTGGCCAACAAGCCGAGACAAAGCGCGAGCACGATTTTTAAAGCCCTTATAATGACTAAACGATTGGACTAGGAACCGAACAACCTTCTCCATTGCATAGAAGGTACACTCGGCTATCGACCCTAGCCAAAGCATGCTGCCACCTTCCAACTAGATTTCGCAGAACGAATTCACCAACACGGCCTCGTCAACAGTTTTCAAAGCCGACAATTTGCTAAGTCCTTGATTGAACCCTAATTTAAGTTCCGTTTTCAAGCTATTAGAAACACAAGTTAGCAATATTAATTCGTTAAAACAAAAGTAGCATTGCCAACTACACACTTTGCACTTCACATTTTATTTAGGGTTCACGTATATGTTTTGTACCATTTTCGCTTGATAGAAATTCGTTTTCAACTGTAAGTGATATAACAAGGACTCATGCACCAACTTCCATTCACCATTTTTTTAATTATTTTAAGTTACACAATTGGTTCTACGCACTTCAACACGTGCAAAAACACACATAGATGATGTTCAAGATATGCTTTGGTGCGTTACTTGCGCGGTAACACCGAGGGTGTTACACAAGTACTCCCATACTTGCGCGGTAACACCGAGGGTGTTACACAAGTACTCCCATAAACCAGCAAGATGAACAAGTAAACCCTAACCCTAGCATCGACCAAATCAAAGAATACAGGGATTGGGGATCGATTTCACCTAGCGGTGGTCGTCGGAGGAACCAAGGAGCACAAAACGGAGAAGAAGCCGAGGCGACATAGTGGAAGTAGATCTAGATGGAGAGGATGCAGATCCGGTCCACACCACCTGATCCGAGGAAGACGAAGGAAGAAGACACCCGCCTCCCGGAGTCCCAGCGAAGCGGACGGTGAGGCGCCATGTCGGAGCAGATCCGGTGCGGGGGAATGGAGAGGAAGCCGCCGGGGAAGAAGAGCACCCTCGCTAGACACCACACCACAGCACCACCGCCGGTCTCTCATGGGAGTGGGTGGAGAAGGAAGCGAGAAGAAGGAAGTGAGAGCAACGCCGGAAGGACCGCTCGGTGGATTTCTCCGGAGGCGGGAGCGTGCGCGGAGGTTTCACCGTTCCCGTGCGAGCCACCGGCCGCTGCCCCCCAAATCGCCCGAAATCGCCCGCGAGGACCAATGCATGGCCGAGCCCTAGAAAACTAGAGGGGGGGGAGTTGTTTCCCTAGCGACAGACCGAGAGGAAGGAAAAGCACCACGGAAGCCGGGCTCAGACGTACCAAACACGCGCGTTGCAGCTGCCTCTGAGCCTAGCTGTGCCGCCTCTGAGCCTAGCACCACACGCGCGTTGCAGCAGCCTCTTGGGGCCGCAACCCTGAGTTCACGCGGACTGCAGTGCCCCAACCCTAGCTGTGGCGCCCCCGCCGCCTCTGAGGACAGCATCCCTTGACTGCCACGCCGGCGGCGGTGCGCCCGCCCCTCAATACGGTTCCGACCCGCCGCTCGCCGCCCTTTGCCGCGCACCCACCATCCGCGACCCCAGCATGCCGCGCCGCTGGCTGCTGCTTGTGCGCCGCCGCCTCCTTGGCTATGGTACAGGACACCAAGACTAGGCTTGAGAAGGAAAATGGGAGCACTCAATAACTAATTCATATTCTAGACTTCCAGTGACTTCACTAGAGCGATCTTTTGGTGAGCGGGGAACTGTGTATTGGTGTGCGTTAACATCTTCACTCTAAATCCTTGCACTGTCCACTCATCGTCGGATTGAGTGACACTGGTATCCAAATTACACCAAGTGGGAACTGGGAATCGAGAAATTTCATTATTTAACCCTGAATTCGCAAGCCTCTCACTATTTGACATCGAATTCACAAGCCTTTCAATATTCAACCCTTTAAACGTGAATTGTTTCAATATAAGAGATTCTTCTCTTTTCCTCTCCTTTCTTAATTCCAATAAATTGTGGGCACTGTATGGGGCACAGGAAAAGACCTTTCTGCCCCTCTCTATACAAAAGAAACCTGGCCATCCAGCTCTTGCCCTGTGCGTGCTCCTTCTCCGTCCATACAAGCCCTTCTCCAAATCCTTCTCTGTTCATACAAGCCCTTTCCCAGCAGCTGAATCAAATATTTGAAACCAAACATATATTTGATAAAAATTAAAGTAAACAAAGTACAAATTATAATCAAATTTCAAGATAGAGAAAACAACCATTAAGATAATTTAAGAGTACAGGTTCACTGACAATAGCCTTCCATACATTTTACTAAATAGGTTCAAGTCAATACAACCATGCAGGCAATTTAAAGAGTACGAGTTCACTACAATCATCCAGCCAATTTAAGATTACAGGTTCATAAAGACAAAAGAAACCCATCCAGCCAATTTAAGATTACATGTTCAAATAGACAAAAGAAACATCCTGATGGCTGGGCATTACAAAAGTATCGATGGCTGGGCATTACAAAAGTATCATCCTGATGGCTGGGCATTACAAAAGCCATTCAAACATCGATCTTTTTCGCCTTCTTTGGAGTGAGTTTTTTCTTCAGACCTAGTCTCTTCCTAGGAGTGGTCATAGTATTACTTGCTCCTTCTCCAACTTGACTAAATACAATAGGAAAATGGAGTAGTTCAGTACAAGAACTAAGATAACCACATACATGTTTAATAAAGTGAATCATTTAACCTTCTTGTCACTGCTCTAGGGCTTGTACTGATCTGATTTGCCCCTCCAAATCCAGCCATTGTTAATTGCATTTGGCTAAAAATGAGACAAATGTTTAGAGTAAAAAATAGAAGTGTCCCAAGTTCTAAGTCAATGTTCAGTGCATAGAAATTCACCTTCTTGAAACAACCCCGGGACTAGTGCTAATTTGACCTGTGCCTTCTAGTACTTCCACAGGTCCAGGACTATTATTCCCTGAATTTTCTTGCACTTGAACCTTCTGCCTTTTGGATGAACTAGGAGCTGCATCACCTTTGCTACAACCAGCAGGCCTACCTGCCTTCCCTTTCTTGGCCTGACTCTTTCTATAAATGTAAAATGGTTAGTTCAAAGTATGAAGACAAGTTAGTTCGAAAAATTACAAGAAGAGCTAGAGGACACATTTACCTCTTCTTTGTTCCATTGAGAGGACACTTTGGGGATGTTGTCCTATGGCCATGACCTAAGCAATTTTTGCACTGCACTTGCCACATGCCTTTGCCCCTAGGCTTGTTTCCCTTGTTCTCAATGCAGCTAGGTATTCTTAGTTTCCTTTGTCTTCCAACCTCTCTATTGCTAAGTGGTGGCAGCACTTTAAAACCAGGATCCACACGTGCCCATTGAGACTTATCAGGTAGTGGTTTGATCACACCACCATAAGCTAGTCTAAAATGGTACACTGAGTAGTATGGATCAAGGTAATTTTCCATCTTAGGATTTCTATGTGTGGTGATTAGAAGCGAAGCATGTGCACATGGTTTACCTGAGATTTGCCACTCCCTACAGGTACATGTGTGATTCTAAATATTAACCACATGCCTTATGATCTTTTGGGAATTTGTGACCTCTGTCACCTCTGCTTCATCTCGTCCACCTTCTTTTATTTTTTAGGTGACCCAACTGTCGACTCATTGCATATAGTTGATGAACAACTATTGGTAGCATTACATGTCCTTCAAATTTCTCACCTATTCTCCTCCTTGCATAAAGCTCCATGAACTTTGACCTAAGAGTGTCAGCAAGGTCAGCTATGGGAAGGTCTTTAATGTCTTTCACCCAATTGTTCCAAACCTCAGCCACATTATTAGTGATATGATCACACTTTATTGTCTCTGAAAATTTGCTCCTCATCCACTTCAACTTGTGATTGGCTTGCAACCATGGCTCAACCTATTTATTTACTGCATACATGTTGTTCATTAAGTACTCATGGTATTCTGGTTGGAAAGTCCTTGCTGCAGGATACATTCTCCCAAATGCAGGTCCTTGAAACCTCTTGCTGAAATTTTTCATGAGATGGACAAAACATTCTCTATGCTCCGCCCAAGGATATACCTTCTTCACTGCATTCTCTAGACCCTTGCAAGAATCTGAACTTATAGCTAGGTGCGGTGGATTCCCAATTGCCTTTTGTAGTTGCTGCATAAACCAAGTCCAATTATCGGTAGTCTCACCATCAAAAAGCCCAAATGCAACGGGAAACATCCAGTTGTGCCCATCCAGTGCTGTAGCTGAAGGTAAGTGGCCACTCCATCTACCATTTAGAGCTGTAGAGTCAATACTAAAAAATGGCCGACAACCATTTAGGAAACATCAATGCTTGGTTTCAAACAACAAAAGAATCTGTGGAAAAATACACCTTCCTCCTTATTCACGACGTCTATCTCTACAACACTTCCTGGCATTCTAAGCTCAATCTCTGCCTTGAAATTGAACAAATATCCAAAACTTTCTTCCCATGTCCCATGAATTTGTTCTTTCACCAGAACAAAACCCTTATGCACAGTACCATACCCAATTTGGACTTGATACTTGCCCTCTAGCTCTTCTTGTATTTTCTTTGCACCCATGTTTGGATCCTTCATTAGTAAGGGGATTGCCATCTCTTTTACCCAATGGTATGTTGCCATCTTGGTCCTCACTCTCCCAGTAGATGGGCAAAAATGCTCTTCTTTATTCAATGTAATCTGTTAAATGGAAACAAACATGTTAGTAACGCAACATACATGTATGACAACTAATACTGCATAATACATTAAGTTAGCATACTGCATATATGAAAAGTGTTAGTACCCTGACTTGGACTTTATCAGCCATCAACCTTGCTATAATAGACCATGGACAACCCTCATGTTTGCAGTGCCCTCTGAACAAATCTTTGCAAGATTTCTCTGTTGCAAGTTCAAATTGTCCCTTTATAGCATGATGTTTCACTGCAGCCCTGAATTCATTCATATTAGCATATATGGTTCCAACTTTCATCGGAGGGTCTTCTCTGTCATATAACACAGAATCCTCACCAGGTATACGATCATCAACTAACATCTCTGCATCTTGTAGGTCCAGATCATCAAGATTAATTTCAGCCGCCATCCTAGCTTGCTCAGCCCTCTGATCCTCAGCCCTCAGGCCAACAAACTCATACATTGCATCTTCATCCATCACAGGAAGTGCAGCACCAACTTGATCTTGTCCAAGAGGAATAATCTCCAGACTGTCCCAGTCAATTGCATGAGAAACAAATGCCTCCTTGCTTGAATTTATTGGTTCTGTGACATTATCATGCCCCACATTGCTTGTTGTTGCCTCTGTTACATAGCTACAGAACACTTCTGTGGGTTTGTCCTCAACATCAACAAATAAGAACAGCTTCTTGTCACCCATCCTTTCAGAAAATGCAAGGGACAGTTCTGTATCATTTAGCAATTTTCTTTCTCCACCACCACTCATGTCAAACTCATGTATTACAGGCTGTTGCCCGCTTCCCCAATTGAGCCTAGCTTTCAAGTCATTTTCTAGCATCTCCAAATTATAAAATCGACAATCCACAACCCATTCATCACATTTTTGTGGCACATCAACAGAGCGACCATCATCGAACTTAGCAGTGAACTGAGAAAACTGAACACACAACCTAAATACGCCATCCGGATTGACTCTATCATGTGTACCAACAAAAAATAAGAGACACAAAAATCAATTTTGTGCCTCTCCCAAAATCAACAGGTACTGTAAAACTGAGAACAGAGAGATTTGAGATCGAGGACTTACTCTGGAGAAGCCATCAAAACGGAGGAGGAGGACGGCTTGCTGGCGTCAGGCCAGCAAGGTCGTCGGCGGCAGGGAGCAGTCCCGCCCCAAACCCTAGGCCGCCGGGCCCGGACCCTGGGCGGCAGGCGGAGGGGGCCTGCGTGGGCGGAGGGGGCTGGCTGGGTGGAGGAGCACTGGGCGAGCGCCCAACAGCGGGGGGTGGCCGGCGACGAGGGGAGGTGGCTGGCCACCAGCGATGCACGGCTCGCCAGCGGAGTCGCCCAGCGACTCGCGACCTCCACGGAGAAGAGCGACTCGAGAAGATGCCTTACGATGGGCTTCAGTAATGAATAAGGAGGCAGGGGTACTTTCGTCATTTTTCATGTCTTAAACAGTACAAGGGAATTTTTGAAAATAGAAAAAGATATAAAATCTCAGAAATCCCTTAAATTAAAACAATTCGTGTTCGCAGGGTTAAATATTAAAAGGCTTGCGAATTGGATGTCAAATTCTGAGAGGCTCGCGAACCGAGGGTTAAATATTGAAATTTCTCACTGTTGTTCGTGTGCATACTTTGGTATTATGGTCTAGATCTAAGCATGAGGGCTCTGTACCTGGTACCATATTATATGTAGACTTACAAGAAGAAATGACATACGCAGTATGTTGCAATTGCTTTGGAAAAAATATCAAACCAATCAGTCAAGCTTCGAACAGAAATAAAAATCTAGGCCAATTCAGAATCTCGATACTCCCATTGTTCCCAGGACTCAAGAATTCATATCAATATTGCCTATTAAGCCTGGCACAAGATCTCATTCCTTGAATAAGCACTGTCATACTAATTGAGTGCACATGGAAGATAATAGACTGCACGTCCCTCTCTCTGATTGCGACCTGTAGAGGAGACTTGAGGGTGCTCCTGCTGTCTACCTGCTGCCATGCTGCTATTGGTGAGTAAAGATTGATAACTAGAGCAATTTATATTCTATGAGCAAAATAGCAGTTTAAATTGACCAGCAATTTTCAGTTGCATGGATATGACCATACATGTTTTTTTAGAAACAAGGAGGGGTAATCCTGGACAGATTATATTTATATTATATATAAATTTTCGATTGCATGGATATTGCAAACAGGCAAGCCATTACAATTAGCTGCCACTGAGGGTTCTTCACTTTGTATTTGTTCCATGTATCGCAATGCACCTGTTAGGATTTGTTAAAACAAGATAGCATTTTAGGGTTAACTCAGTTGAGCCTACACTTTTCAAATAAGAAATAATTGCTCCTCTGTTAAAAAAAATTAAATGATTGGGCACTGTTTTTTAGAGAGAACAGGAATGATTGGGCATTGTTGCTTCAACCATAGTGCTGCTTAAGGAGCATGGCACTACTTATCCAGAGTTGACATTGCTGGTTCTTTTCTTAATCATGAAATATTTTCATATTTGGTGTAGTTCTGGTGGGAGGAGCACCAGGGCGCAACATTCACGACGACGGGTGACGACAGTGCTTTCCTGGTCCGTCGCAGAGTAGTTCTGATCACACAGAAGACAACAATATATGGGATTTCAAGTGCTCTGTATACTGATACTTTGCACATGTACATATGAAATATTCTTCTCTGTACATATAGATGTGCTTGTTCTGCTTGAAGGTTTTAGTGGATATAATGTATGGCAGAAACAAGGTTAGAAGCAAGTTCTTTCTGGTTCCCATTTTTTATTTGATGTTCGAGGTACTATTGTTAAGTAATGCACTATCTTTAGATACATTCATAGTTTGACATTACTTATACAGTTAGTTGATAACAAAGCTGTGGTCCCTTGCATTGTGTGCTGGAAACATGCAATTTGCCTGAAATTCATTGCGAAAGTTACCTTACAAGATACTCAAGTAAAACCTTCATATTTCTTCCTTGTTCATCAGATGTGTGATACAGATAATTATGTGTGTACAAAATACTTGTCTTTTGGCTATTACTGTAGCGTTAGCATGGGCAATAGCTGCCTAACATTCTGTTCCATTACCGATTTTTAATTGAGATGTTCACCTTTCCCCAGCTATTTGGATTACGATCTTCTAACTACAGCATTTGTTCTGTTTGGTTGCTCTTGTCCTTATAAATTCTTGCAGAGTGCTATAGAGGAGCAGCAGTACCAGGACGCACCGGTACGCAGGCAGCTTCCTCCCATCCTTCACCTTCAAACGCTCACTTGGCTAACCACCATTCATGACATGGGGAAACGTGCTGGCATGTATGCAGGAGGTGTTGGCAAGGCCGCCGTAGTGGCGTAGCCCAGGAGAGGACCAAGGCCATGCAGGTGTGTGCGCGTCTCTCTGCTCCCCACAATATATCCTAGCTGCCTGTATGTAGCTTGTGTACTACTGCTGTGGCTGGGCCAACTCTGAATGCTTTCTTTTTTGTTGTTGTTAAACTCTGAATGCTTTCTGATAGCATATGCTATATTGCAGCTGCAACACTACTATCTTTCATAAAGTTAAAATTTTTGTGTGATTTCCAGGCGCTGCTGTCCTGTCCAACATTCTCAATTCACACAGAGAAACCTCCAAAAGACATGCTTAAAGTGCAAAACATGTTTCCTCTACCATCCTTCCTTGCGCTGCACTTTCTGAAACTATGCTTTCCTTTAGTTTTATCTGAACAGGGGATGACTTTCTTGACCTGGTAAGAGATTAGCTGCAATGTATGTTGTTTTCCTTATTTCTGTCGCAAGTTGACTGAACTGAATGGATTTAGGCCATTGTGGCAGGTAGCAATGTGCGTCAATGACATCATAACTTGAGGTGAAAAACGGTTGTTCTTCCTAGATTACTACGCAACAAACCAGCTTGATGTTGATCTTGCAGAGAAGGTGCTGCCATTTTATTTTCTCATTGAAACAAAATAAAATTTGCGCTTCTCATACTTGTTTTCTTGGTCTTCTGCTCATGGAACATTTCAATTTAACCCATAAGTACTTCATAAATTATATGTAGGTTATCAATGGGATTGTGGATGGCTGCGAACAATCAGGTTGCGTTGACTACAAAAGACAGAAAAAAAAAGTCAATCAGATTTGCTCTCCTAGGAGGGGAGGTAAGATATTCTGAATTGAATTACCATGACTTAGCAATTCAACTCTTCGGTGTTATCCTTATAATAAGTCTCAGTAGCTGTATATGAAATGATCAAACGTCTTGCACTGCCGGACTGTCTTTGATTGCGGCATATTTATCATGTTATAATTGTTTACTCGATTGTTATCTGAATTTTTTGGGGTGACTCATTTTACTAGAAGCAGAATTTTAATGTTTGTGCTTGCAACCTGATTAATAAAACCAGTGTGACAAAATATTCTGATTTTTTGTTTTTGCTTTGCATACCTTTAATTCCTTAAGAATTCAAATTAATCCACCTAAAACATTTCATATGCATTACTTTTATGAAAAATCCAAAAACAGTTGGGTTAATGTTTATGTGTAGTGGGAGGGCTGGCTTAACAATATGCCTAGAATAGATTCATGTGGATCGTGCTTATGTGTGTCATGTTGGGAGGTTTATGCAGATAAATCCTGAGAAGACTTGGGAAGAGTTTTGGACAGCAAGTCAAGGTTTCTCATTAGTTATTTAGTGTTTGGCCAAGCGATTCATGTTTAGTCTACAACAGAGGAGCTCTTTCTATTTACTGGTCACGCCGATATGCCCCTTCTGTGACTCCTAAGCATGCTTTCTCAAAGATCTGTTTATATTTGGGATCATTGCCTTGGTTTCCCAAGCTATAGCGATCAAGTTCGTGAAACAAAGATGTTGCTATTTAAATCCTCTATGAAACATGCATGTAAACGCTTGTCCAAGCTTGGCATCTTGAGCTTCTGTTGAGTCGAACTCTGAGTCTGTCTACAGGCTTGGATCTGGCTTGACCTTTTTTTTTGTCTAAGTATCATTTTTTTTGAATCATAAGTCAATCTCATTCCATGTTTGATTAGTAAAATCTATATAACAACTTTAGTAGTTTCATTTGTATTCCCTGATATCACCGTAGTGTTAGCACGGGCACTATACTAGTGTATGAAAGGTGAAAGAATCGCTACGATAGATGCAATGGTCATTAATCAGCTAAATGATGAGTTATGTCCTCGGAGTTCCCGTCTCGCCATAAGCACCCATCTCCAAGCGTCAAGTCATCATCCATTCTCTTGGTTGTATTTAGCTCTTTCCCCTCCTATATGTTCATTAGCCAAGACAAATTTGAAGGATTTTTTAAGACTTAAGAGTCCATTTGGCACAGCTCTGGCTTCGAGATCTATGCTGGATTTATAGTTTGTAGGCTAATTAAAGTAGTTTAAATATTTTTATGTAATTTAAAATACTAAATAAGAAGGAATCATGTAACTACCCTTAACATATCTGCAATTTTAGTTCCATGATTTGCTAAAGCTATAGATGAACAGACCAGATTTAAGAAATGAATAGAAAACATTTCTATAGCTAGAGCTTTGCCAAACAGCGCGTTAGCTACCGCCAAACAGGGGAAAGACCAACCGCCAACCAGCCCGTGAGGCCGCTCCCGTAGGCGTGAAGCCCGCTGCGCTGTGCGCGAACGGGCAGCCTCAGTTTTCCTGGGCCTGCTGCTTCGGCTCTCCTGGGTTGGGCGTTGGACGTTCGGTGGATCGGTGGGCCGTGCCATCTCTCTCTGTCTCTTCTTTTGAGAAACAGACCACCTGATTCTCATCCCCGTTCAGCATCTCCGGCAATGTCCTCTCGCTCTTTTAAGAAAACAATCCAAAAAACGTGGTAAATTTCACCACACATTCAGGTCAAGTAGCAAGGTAGTACTAGCACAAAATTTCAAACTTGGCAGCTTCCTACTTGGATTTTTTATGTGCACGCGCCATCCTCTCCTGCCGAAACTGTACCCACAGACGTGAGCTTTGCAAGCGTCAAAGTCGGAAGCATGGGCTGGTGGTAGACCGGTGGCCAAGCTTCCAAACTCTGTTACTCCATTTTTCAACACACACGGGGAGACACGTAGTGGAACACGGCCAGAAAAAAGCTCAGCAGCCAGCTGCAAAGGCTGCGACAGAGATTGAGCTAGTGACATGACACAGCCGGTGGTTGTGGTACGTAAAACGCCCGTAAGGGCCTGTTTAGTTTTTAAAATTTTATAAAAATTTTTTAAGTTTCTTTGTCGCATCGAATCTTTGATACATACACGAAACATTAAATATAGATAAAAAATCAAACTAATTACATAGTTTAGACGAAATTCACGAGACAAATCTTTTAAGTCTATTTATACCATGATTAGATACTAATTACTAAATAACAACGAAAATACTACAGTACCATTTACTAAGAAATTCCACGAACTAAACAAGCCCTAAATAAAGAATTGATCTAGGGCACGAGCAAGAATCCCCACGACACGAGGCCAGCCAGCCACGGTGGAAAAAGTGCGAGTCGCGTCGTGCCAAGGTGTCCCGCGCCGTGGCGACGGAGACACGCCCGGAACCCACTGCTACCTGGACAGCGTGGGAGGGGAGGGAGAGGGACCCGTGTGTGCGTGCCGGTCGGTCGACGACTCGACGGCATGCATGCTCCTCTGCTGCCCCATGTTCCGGTCTCGCCGCGGGAGCCGGCAGCTAGGCGGCAGCCTCGTGTTCTCGCCTTGCCACCAACCGCCGCTAGGCGCTAGCATGCATGAGCATGACCCGCCGGCAACTTGGCACGCGCACGGGCGCCATGCCGCGAGATGAGACCGCCGCGCGCCGCCCGGCGGCGGAACCGGCTCCTTTTCTTGGTCTGTCGCAGCATCCGCATCGAGCACCCGGTGGTGTCGCGCGCGCGCAGAGCACATGTTGGCCTTGTGTAGTTACCAAATTTCACCCTAAATTTTACTATATAAAAAGAAGATTTCTCGTCACATCAAAATGCCGGCATATGTATGGAGTACTAAATGTAGATAAAATAAAAAGCTAATTATACAGTTTTATTGTACTTTACGAGACGAACAATTTAAACCTAATTAATCAATATTTGGACAAAAATTTACAAATACAAATGAAAAACTACAGTACAAAATCACCTCCCGGCCGCACTAAACACGGCCGTTGTCTCGTGCGGCAGCGTATTGTAGGCCCGTTTGCCAGAGCCGAGACGGTGATGGGTTCTCTGCAGGTGCAGTGTGCTCCGGTGATACTGTGCTGGGGCATGTTGCTGTCAATGTCATAGATGTGCTCGCGAGTGATACTGTGCAGGTGCTGTTGGATCGCACACAGGGAATCTGCGAGCAGAAGAGTGAGGTTACGGTTGTTGACTTTTAGCTTGTTGGTTTCGGTCTCATCTCTCATATGGCTTACAGTATATATTTTTTGTTTTGTTTTAACGTGGCATGTAAACCTCAGCGTCACCGTAACAAGTAAACATTCGTAGTCGAGGGCACCGACAACGAACAAAGCACATGGAAACTAGGGCAGCTTTTGGACGAATGTTATGTGAAGGTTGCTCGGGAACGATGTTCTCAACTCAGTAATCAACCAGCAGTTTCAACTGACTCGACAAGTTTCGGACAGCTACACTGCACTGGATGATGATCTTACTAGTATGCAATGGAGTAGATCAAGAAACCTGAGGACCTCTTTTTGGAGGGGCTTAGTGGCTCACCATATTGACTTCGGCTTTTGCTCTCCTTCTCCTTGTAGTCAATTTTGGACTCCGAAAATAGCTTTTGCTACCTGTATTGTTTTAACATGACGACAAGCTGAAATTGTTGTGAGCCGCATCAAAGAGAGGTTTCCACAGGACATCTCACCAATTGACTCTTATGTAAACAATGAAAAGAAAGAAAAACTGTTATCCCCTTGTTTAATAATATACCAGCTGCATTTTTTTAAAAATCTATACACTTAGGCACACTCACCACATGTAAAGCTACACCTACAGACACATGTCGTTTAGGACTTAAAGAATAACTAGCAAAATTGCCGTGCGTTGCAACAGGGTTTGATGATGGCAGAAACACCACGACAATCAATTTCAGTATTTTAAGGAGATGACAACTCTTTGAGCCAATATCTAGCCTAGTTCATTTATTTTGTCATGATTTTTTAGATAATATTGTTGGTTTTATTTGTATAATTATTTCACACAACAATAAAATTTATAGTCGTTGTGGACCAATCAGTAAATCCTGTTTATTTTCCCAACGGAAACCACCGATGCATTATTGTTCAATTGGCTTTGTGTTTTAGAAGGATACGTAATTTTGTGCGTAATCAAAACTCTTGGGACTCGTTGGACGGTGGTCAATCTCAAATCAATTAGAAAGCGGATTGTATTAGAATGATGTATAACCAATTACCTATACCCATAGCTCGGCTCGCTCGTAGTAATCTAGTTGCCACCGCTTAGCTAGCCACGGTGGCTGCAATAGCCGACGGGTGTGTGCCATCAGTGCGAGGTGCGTCGTCCCCATGGAAAACTTGTGCAGATCGTTCGTCCCTCGATAAATGGGATATCATCCACATCTAAGCTGATCTCCATCGTATTCGCTTTGTTGCCACCTGAAAAGAACCTGTCCATTAGGTTAAACTCCATCAACTGGTCCCGTATCTTTGTATCCTCTCGGAGATGGCCAGGAAGAAGTTGTACGTTAGTACGTATTAGCGTCCATTGGCACGTTATACCCAGGGGCTTGCTTTCTGCTAATGCACAATGACGTGGATAAGCGAGAAGTACATACTGTACGTGGGTGCACAGGTGCTCTGCGTGGAATTCCTTTACTAAGATCTGAGCCCTGGATGTACGACATGTGTTTGCCGTCCTCGAGTTGGTCGAGCTATGAGCGTCTTGTGTCTACGGGAGCCAATTGGGAGCAGGCGGGGTCGGATTTCGAGATGTTCCACGGCGGTATCAATCGGGAGCGTATACCCATGGCCGCGCGTATAGATACTGCCTCATCTATTTTTTTCCTCGATGGCCGAAAGCGTGCATGCCTTCTCCAAGTCGATCGATAAGCTTCAACTATATCACCTTTTTTATAGTTTTCCAAACCGGATAAGTACTTGTTTGCCCAATGAAACATAGTTCATCTAGGACTCTATCGGCACTTTAGACTCTCTCTATTATCTCTCGTATATGTCGGAAAATCTATGTCTATACATGGTATCTATTTATTTCTATATTTGTTTGATATATGGGTCTTTGAGTAAAGGTAATTTATTGGCAGAAATGTTTGGTGAGGGATTCTTTTTCTATTTAATTTGGTGCTTTGGTGATTCCTACTTTCCTTCTTGTCGCTTTTTTCCTTTTAATTGAACTCGTATTGTTCATAAACTCATGTGTGCGAGTCTGGTGAGGTTGATATTTTTTTGTCTTGTCTTTTGAACATCATGGAAGTAGGAGTTCTATTTGAATTAGGATGGGATTGGAAAAAGAGTATACGACAAACATGAGCACAGCTTATGAGTCCGAGTCACATACACGACCCAATACGTTTTGAAATCGGACTCCGTATCGCGCTAGACAGGAGCTATTCTAATTCGTATGAACATGAGTTATTATATATAAGTCCAGACAAAAGAAACTCTCCATTGTTCGGTAGCTAGAGGAAGACGGAAAAAAATAGATGGACGAAAAAAAAGAGCTTGAAATTTTGCCTCTTTATTATTAGGTATAGATTAACTGTAAATCCAAGCACTTGTGCTGAGTCTGAGATTTGAACCCCAATAGATATGTTATTACCACAATGAATTTAACAAGCTAAGATTCATGAGTACAACATGTATCTAGTTTTAAAAAAGTTAAACTTCGTAATGCTTTAATGAACGCTCAGTAAAAGTGTAAGCATCTCCATTATATGTAGTAACAATTATAGAATTAGATTTGCATCTTGAAATGCTTTTATCATTGATAATGCTCTGACTTGAACGTCCGGCGTTTTCCGGATGCGACAGATAACGATTTGATTGGCTACGGCGTCCTCCTCCACTCATCTCTCCACGGCCTTATCCGCTCATCGCACCATCCGCTTATTCCCACGCCGCCTCGCTCCCTCCCGCGACACGTGCCTGCTCACGACGCAAGGCTCCGCTGCTCCCCATCCGTTCGCTCGCGCCCTGTGGCTCGCACGCCTCTCGCCACTCCCATCACACGTGTCGCCGGCTCCCTCCCTGGCCGGCGGCGGCGCCGTCACCCACCACGGCGTCCTCCTCCCCCACCCGGTGGCTCCTTCTCCCACACCCGCAGCTCCTTCACCCACCTCGGCGTCCTTCTCCCACCACCCCAGCGGCTCCTTCCCCCACCCCGGTGTCATCCCCACCCCGGCGGCGCCCCTCCCCCCACACCGGCGTCCTCTCCCACCAGGAGCCCCCAATGCCTGCAGATCCGACGGCCATGACGCTCCTCGCGCTAGGCTCTCTCTCTCTCCCCCCTATGTTGCAGTTGCATGTTTCAATTGTTTTAGATGTTTCAGAGGTATGTTGCAATAGAATCATATGAATGTTGCAAAAGTAGATCGGGAGATGTTGTATATGTTGCAATTGTTTTCAAAAGGCATTTGCAAGAGTATGTTTCGAGTGTTTCAGATGTTTCAGAGGTATGTTTCATCTGTGTTTTCTAGAAGCATGTTGCAATTGTGTTTATCTGAACATTGCATATGTTTCACACATATGTTGCATGTGTTTTATTTGGATGTTGCATATGGTTGCAATGGTTTTTAAGTGTGTTTCAGGTGTTTTTCTTCAAATGTTTCAGAAGCATGTTACAAGTGTTTCAACTGCTTTCATACGTATGTTGCAACCAGTGTATTTGGATATTTCAAAAGTAGATCGGGTGTTACATCTCTCTTCCTCCCACCTTCTGTTGCATCGTCTCTCCCAGAGCCGGCAATGCATCCATACGACGCCACAACCGAGTCTTTGCGAATCGGAGGCGTCGCACGCCTTTCCCCTCTCGTCACTCGGACGATGCGAGCCCGCTGCATCGCGAAACGGGCACAATGCTACACGACGCGACAGGGGCTTGCGGAAGGGGGGCGTGGCGAGGGGGGAGCTTGCAGAGGGAGCGCGCCTGAGATTGCAGCGTGGTGGCGGGTTGAGGGTGTGGAGGTGTATAGGCCATGCGGGGGGAGGGGGGACTCTCGCACGCATGCTACGTGAGTACTGTTTTCTGAGGTGCGTCCGGATGCGTCCTGACGCCGGACGTCCGAGCCTAGCGTACCGTTTCATGGTTTTGTAGCTATTGGTTATTCCCAAGACCAGTCCAAAACCAAAAAGAAAAACAAGGCTGTTTCACCGTATTTTGTTCCCTTGGAAAAAATCAGCCTCGTATTATTTGGCAGGGAAGTACTCTATTTTACCATTTCACACAAATCGTTTTCTCATATTTGTCTCGATCCTTTTCTATTTGAAAAAAGGATAAGACGATAAGATAGTACACCTATCACCGATGTAGGCGTAGTACTGCGAGTTTGACGACATTCAGCACTACGGAGTAGTGGATAAGAGCCCCCATCTTCTTCTGTTACGATCATCATCATCTTGTACTGGCGGCAGGGATTTCCACGTACCCATACATGCAACAAGCTACTAGAATACTTTTTTTTTTGCTGCATACCCTTTGGCCGGCAGGCACAGGCAGCAGCCTGCAATGGAAAATTGGACTGCCGAACCACTGACAAGGAGTGAAGGTCGTTCCACAGAATTTGGCAAGCATGGGCCGCCGATGGGCGCAGGGGTCAAGCAGATATTGCTGACCATACCACTGCCGTGCCATACTGTCGAAAACCGAGCTGCTGCTGCTGGCACCAGAGCACGATTTGAGGGCAACATGCTCTGTCCGCATGCCCTGCTTCCGGGGGAAGGGAACAGGTCGCTGCTGGCTGCCTGCCGTGTGCCGTGCCGAGACGTGATAGCGGCACGATCGATCGGCCGACAGCCAAACTCTCACGGTTTAGGCTTTATTGGTCTCGACTTCTCGACACCCTTCTCTGCGATCTACTAGTCGTTCTCTCTTCGTCGGTCCGTGTCCGGTGTCGTCTCTGCCTTTTGTGGGTTGCCCTGTTCTTGTTACTCCTGCATTGGATGATCGATGCCTCTTTTTTCCTTTTTTTTTTCTTTTTTCCTTCCAGTAGCTTCAGCAGTCCAGGTGCGTCCTTCCGTTGCGAAGGACAGTTTTACTTTAGGCTCCACTCCTATGACTGATGAATTGCCGTAGCAACTCGCAGCAGCAGCAACAGTAACAACAACAACAAATCCTTTTAACCCAAGCAATTTGGGGTTTGCTCGTTGAAACCTAGCATGAGCCCCTAGTTAACATGAGCTCCTAGTTATGATCCAAGCACACATATCAAACAAAGATCTCTAGGTATATTCCAATCCTTTAAATCTCTTTTTTTTTAAAAAAAAGGGCATCAGACACTTAGCTACTAGCTTCGTCGTGAAGTCAGATTCAGGAAGGAACCGTGTCGATACATACATCGTCGAAACGGATCCCTATCGATAAACTACCACTGCACGTACGTACTACTATATGAATATATCACACATGCATGCAGCCGCTGGTTTGGCTTTGGGGACGCAGTTGAGTTGAGCATCGATGAGCAGGGAATTTCAGGGCGCGGCGCACTTTGGCCGCTTGTACTAGGGCCTAGGGGGCCGCAGGAGCACCATTCCGGCGAATTGTTTTCATGGTCCCCCACTCTGCTCTCTGCACATGATGATTTGTCCTCACATCGTTATGCGTCAGACATGGACGTGACATCAATTCATCATCGCATTCGCATTCTGTATGATGATCCTTTGTTTTGTTACCAACCAAATTACAAAACGAAGTACCACCCAAATTACAATATGATGATGTTACCAAGGCTATTGAAGAAGAAATTGAAAAGGAAAGAGGAAGGTCAACTCCATCCTCACATGTTCATGCTCCCTCCGTCCCAAAATATATGTCGTTTTCGCTTCCTGAGAAATAACTTTGACAAAATATATATTAAAAATATTAATATTTATGATACATAATTGATATCATTGGAAAGATCTTTGAATCTAGTTTTTTAATAAATTTATTTAGAGATACAAATATTGCACGTATTTTCTACAAATCAAGTTAAACCTGTGGCACGAAAATTTAAAACTATAAATAAATTGGAACAGAGGGAGTAGGCTTTTTAGCTCACCTTTCTGACGTGTTCAAACAAATACTGTAGCAGTTCTAAGGATGGAGTATTTGTTTGTTTACTTTGCACAATGATGTGTCATTGATGCATTATTGAGTACTACTTTTGTGCATGCAAGTTTGATTTCTAGGAAGAAATTAACACAACGACGCTAGCAGCATTGCTCAGTTATTATTCTTTAATTTGTGAGTACTTTTAGTAGTGTGGGGCTTGTTGGGTGACGAGGAAACTAGTGTTCATGTATGTATGTATATATATTATACAAAACAAAAGAACCACTTTGATACTTAGTGCTGAATAAAATAAATGTTATGACCCTGTTTGTTTCGCTGAAATTTGGTAGGTAGCTACTGATGCTGATACTGATTTGTTGTGAGAGAAAAACATTATTCCTTCGCTGAAAAATAGTGCTGAAAAAGGACCATAATATATTTTGCATATCGGAGGTTCTTGAACTAAATGTAATATGGCACCCATAGAAATCACTATTTTTTTTTGATAGTGTTGAGCCGACGGTAAAAAAAAGACACCTATATTTCCAGATCGGGTGCCGAGCCGACGGTAGAAACATCCTTGTACTGTCGGCTGGTGCAAAATGAGCTAGTTGTACAAATGTACATTTTTGTAATGTTGGTCCCTCTAGTAAACTCATGGTATAGATTGTATTTGTCAAAAAAAACCAAACAGAAATGCTACAGTGCTGGCGTCAGATCGTCCGGATGCCACGCTTTCTTGGGCCTAGGCCTGTGCACTACTAGATCAATAGGTTTCTTTTCCTTTACCTTCATTCTTTCACCGTTTCTCAAAATAATAAAAAGAAAAAGATGACGATATTCCCAACTAGCATGGTCTTTACCACTCGCCCACAAGTTGCCTTCTGCAGCGGCAACCACCTCCGCTTCCTCCGCCCTAGGGCCCTTGCTTGCCTCCGCGATGCCAGGCCGCGCCGTTGGAGTCGCGCCTGCCGCCCGCCCCTGCAATCATCGCCGGAGCCGGCGCCGGCTTGCTCCTCGTCACCTCCTCCTGCGGCTGGAGACCGAGAGGGCATCACAGCCGTGTTGTACTTCGCGCTCGCATCGAGGCTCCACGTGCCCCGATTTCCCCCCGGTAGAAGAAGTTCACGGCAGCCAAGCCCGTGGTGCTCTTCGCTCTGCCACCTCCTAGCCCCAACCTGCCCATCAAGGCGGTTATCGAGTTCCTCAACGCGCCTGACATGATGGCCACCTCCCACTAGAGTGTCGCGCAGTCGCGCCTGACATGTTGCAAGCGTATGTTTCAAGTGTTTCAGATGTTCCAAAGGTATGTTGTAAGTATTTTATATGGATGTTGCTAAAGTAGATCGAGGATGTTGCAAAGTGTTCCAGAGGCATGTTTCAAGTTTTTCAGAGGCATGTTGCAAGCGTTTGTTCAAAATGTTTCATCTTTTTCTGATGTATGTTGTAAGCATTTTTTATCTGGATGTTGCATATGTTTCATAATATGTTGCAAGAGTATGTTCGAAATATTTTGGCTGTTTTAGTTTTATGTTGCAATAAGTGTTTTCATGTTGCAAGTTGCAAGTGTTTTACCTAGATGTTGCATATGTTCCACACACATGTTGCAAGTGTATGTTCCAAATGTTTCATCCGCTTCATACGTATGTTGCATTCAAGTGTTTCATGTTGCAAGTGTTTCGTGTTTCAGAGGTATGTTCAGAGAGTCATTGGGGCACGGCTTGGGAGCCGTGGGAAGGGGCGCGGCGAGGATGGGGCCGACGGATGGGGCGCGCGACACGCCTAGGGTCCTGCGGATGGGGCGTGCTCGTCCTCATCTCGGCTCACGGTCCCGCCCGCGTGGAGAGAGAGGAGGGGTCAGGGGGAAGGAGTGGTGGGCGCGGGGCAGGGTGAGGCAGACGGGGGCAGGTTACGCATGCGGGGCGGGATATGAGGCAAACGGGGAATGACTGCAGCGATACAGTGGGAGTGCGGCTCATTTCTGATGGGCGTTCTACTAGGACGTTTGGTACCATCCGACGAAATCCTATCCATCGGACATCCGAGCACCAGCAATTCCCAAAACCAAATTATTGCAAAAATAGTCTATACATGTTTACTTATTGTATTTATCCACTTGTTGACCAAAATCAAGTTATTGCAGTAATTTATACATGTTTAATTATTGCATTTACCCGCAAAATTAACCAGTAAAATTATCAGTTCTTGGAACTACATGAATTAAACAGAGGCATATCGCATAATTCAATATTTACAGGATGATTTATCCTGTCATCAGAAGAAAAACTAGTACTAGCATATACTACAAGCTAAATCAAGAGCTAGCATGTTTCTTTGTTTTCTAATATTTATCATCTTCACACTGGGTGTACTACACGTTAACGTCATACCCTGGTTGATAAATTGTCTCACTAGGATGTCCAGAAAAATAACTTTTACAGACATCTTCTATAGCAAGGGCAGTTTTACTTAGAAAGTCATCTCTAACTAAACTAGGAAGCACTGTAGCTCACGAACCACACATGAAAGTCCATTTTCACAGACTATCTCTAGAAATATTCCTTTTTAGGGGTGGTTGTTTATCCCAAGCGCCCCTAGAAATCCTTTTTTAGGTGTGATTTTAAAAATGCCCATGAAATTTCTCATTTCCAATCGATGTCATAGTATCGGTTTCGAAAATCATCCCTAAAAATTGATTTTAACTGTCTATTTTTTCTGTATGGTAGTGTCGTTGTCATCCCTAACACAGATCGACAAAAAAATATGCAGGTAGAGCATTACTGGTATTATGGACACTAAATTTTAGAAAGAGGGTTTTGTTGCATATCTATCATTATGAAAGTAAAAAAAAAGTGATGACCCCGACAAGGAGCCAAAAGTTTACAATGACTCATGATCCATTTCTGGTCTCTATCGAATTTATCTAAGCTTCTTTTGCTTGCGGAAAGTCCACGGCAGATGCACTCGTGTCGCGTCGTCGACACGAAGCTCCTGTAATAAAGAAAATGAGTGGTCAAATTAATCAGATCTCCTTTTGTCAGTGTATGCATCATAGCTAAGGATAACTACGTTCTTTTGGTAATGCACTCCTGTATTAGGAATTGATTATGATTATGTGGAACCCGTCCACTGTATTAGTTTATCGAAGGTGCTCACGGAAGTACACTGTAGGCGTGAGTGTTTATAGGATAGTGTATTGGTGTGCGAGCGTATGTTTCAGACATCCATAATAAGTAGTATGTTCGTACTTTTCAAAAAAAAAAAAGTAGTATGTTCGTGAGGTAAGTGGCCTAAGTGACACACTTCTCTTGGTTTGCCTTTTACATCAGCACCTTGCATGGAAAAAATATTTTTCCATATTCTTCGGTTGAGCATACGTAATTACTAGTTTCCTAGTAAAAGCAAACAAATGTCATTTTTACATCGACATGGTTCCCACAATGCAACTTTGACAATATAAAGCAGAAAAATGATAATATTTGAAAGAACTTTGTGAGGATGTAACAGCCTCAATATTTCTAAAACATGTCATGGAGTATACATCTGCATTATCTTTGTATTCATGAAAAAGTTGAGTAGCTTCGAATGCTTTGGAATTTAATTTCAATTTAAATCTTGCATTGTGTCAACTTTGAAAACTTGGATGTATACCTGAATACCTCTTTTCTAATATCTCGTGAACTGTATGGTGAATCTGTGTATGGCTTGCAACTTCTGTATTTTGTGCTTATGGAGTATACCTTTGGTGTGTCTCGAGGATGACCGGAATTAACGCTCTTAAGCTAGGACAGTAGGTTTATGGGCCTGTTTTGGCATGGCTCTGATTCAATGGTGGAGCATCTTTTTTTGACTTCAACTACGAGCAACTTAAGTGGTGGAACTAAAGTTCTTTTGTTAAAAATTTGCTAAAACAACTACTCATACTAGATAGAAAAGGTAAAATGTCCATAATGCCATTATCTCTTTTTTTTTTCTTTTTTCTCTTTTCTTCCTTTATTTTCCCCTCTCATATTTCTCCTATCTCTCTCTCTTTCCCTTATCCGGTCTCCCTGACGCCTCGCTTAGAACAAACCATGCTCAGTGACTCAGCCTCGCCTCCTCACTGGACCTTGTGCACCAGCCATTGTGATCGGCCCCTCGCGCTAAGTGACTCCACCTCTGCCCCACCAACGCTCCTCCTCGCGGGCGCGTCGCCTCTGACCCTCCCCATGCAAGCACTCCACCTTCTCCCCTCCCTCTGTGCTCCCTCTGTATCGTCGTCGCTTGCTTTGACGCACGACCAATTGTTGGCTCCACAGAAGCTTGTGGAATGACACGAAGCTACATTTTTTAGTTCTGACTCTGCCTCAACCCTTCTCTCAGTGGGGTTTTCTGTGGATTCACCAATGAAGCGGAGAGGAAGTCGGAGGAGGGGGGGCGTTTGGTTCGGCAGCATGCGGAGTTGCTTGTGGAGCGGCTTGCAGAGTTGTACCAAACAACCCTTAAACCTTACCGAAAGTTTTACCATTTATTTTCCAATTTCTTACTGAATGTATATGAGAATGGCATACATAAAAAGGAGAAGTTAGTAGTGATGATGTAGTATGGTTTCACACAACCCCTAAACCCACTTGCTTTGATCAGAGGGAAACAACACAATTGAAGCCTGTTTGGGACTTGGGAAACAACACAATTTAAGATTTTCACAATAAACAGAAAAGAAAAAAAACTTTTTTTTGTTGCCAATTTTGACTTGTCAGGAAAGTGGATGTGCCTGCATGGATCTCTCCATCATTCAGGCCTACCCTTGCCCACGTTTCTAGGGCTGTACTGTGTTGGTGCATCGATCATTATTACGTTAGGCTAACTCTATCCAACTTTTCAATCAAGATTCCATCTGCTCTGGATCCAGTAACAAACTTTAGGAGCCCAAGCCAGGAAGGTCAAGTGTGGTTAGGCATGTTTGCATCATTGGTTTGGTAAGGACTTGGGACAGTGAGCAGCAGTAGCGAGTAGTACACGCGATGGAATTCCTGTCCAGGTCGCGGTCGGTTTGTTTATTTTGTCCACCTTGCACGGCCGAACTTTTCGGCCGTCGGTCGTAAATGCATGCGCCAGAGAGAGAATTTTGGAACTGAGAAGAATCTTAGTTCATTACCATGCATATGGTGATTTTGGAACTGAGTAGTTTGGAAGCACATTAGCCATATAGACGACATTAGGTTTCTTTCCAGCTTTTGCGTACTTCAGCTGTGCAGAAGTTTAAGCAAAGCGCGGCTTGCCACCACAGCTAATTCGAACAGGCACATTGCCAGAACCGGCATGCAACATGCTTTACGTTTTTATCCCATCGTCGTGACGTCGTCGTGCCAGAAAACGACAGTCCGTCCCTAGTCTCCTGGACTCCTTGTTCTCGGAAAGATTTCAGGTTGGAAAAGCAAGCATGTACAGAAGCTTTTAGTTCCCAAAAAGGGAACCCAAAAAGTGCTACAGTACCTGTCACATCAAATCTTGCGGCACATGCATGGAGTATTAAATGTAGATGAAAGAAAAAACTAATTACACAGTTTAGTTGTAACTCACGAGACAAATCTTTTGAGCCTAATTAGTCCATGATTGGACACAAATTGCCAAATAAAACAAAAAGTGCTACAGTAGCCGAACCCAAACTTTTTCACCAACTAAACCAGCCTAAGGCCTCGTTTAGATGCTGAAAAAATTTCAACCCGATAAATAGTACCACTTTCGTCTTATTTGACAAATATTGTTCAATCATGGACCAACTAGGCTCAAAAGATTCATCTCGTGATTTCCAACTAAACTGTGTAATTAGTTATTTTTTTTACCTACATTTAATATTCCATGCAAGCGGCTAAAAATTGATGTGATGGAGAGAGAGTGAAAAAATTTGGAATTTTGATGTCATCTAAACAAGGCCTAAAGTGCAGCCGTCATGTGTGCCGTCACGCCAGGCCAGTAGTAAAGTACGGTACAGTTACTGGCGTACCGTACAATTTTGATCGAGCCGGCGGAGCACGTACAATTTTCTGCAGGAAGCTGGAAGCAAGGCCTTGTTCAGTTCCCCAATTCTCTCCCCTAATTCCACTATGCAAAAAGAAGATTCCCCGTCACATCAAAATATCGGCAAATGCATGGAATACTAAATGTTGATGAAATCAAAAACTAATTGCATAGTTTTGTTGTACTTTGCGAGACGAACATTTTAAGCCTAGTTAGTCAAAATTTGGATAATTTTTACCAAATACAAACGAAATGCTACAGGAATTCTGATACAGTGTTTTTCTCCCCAATTCACCAATCTAAACAAGGCCCAACCAAAGTGCAGTGGGGATGGGACGGCCCGACTCTGGCGCACGCACGCATGCATGATTGATGCCAGCGGGCATCGGGATCAGCCATCGAGACGGTAGTACGAATGGTCAAACTCTCGGCGCCGCGGCAGTAGGAGTAACTTTTGATGGATGGATCCCGCCGATCCCCATGGCGAGAAGAGAACGCATGGGCGCCCGGCGCAACCGCCAGCCGGCGCGTCGACCCAGGTCGAAGCGGACGCGAGACGAGAGGCAGGTCGGCGAAAAGCTACGTGCGGACGCGGATGCGGACAGGGTCGGGCGAGCCGCGCGCGGAAGCGGCGCGGAAACGGCAGCACGCGGGTGGCGACAGCGCGTGACGCCGTGCCCTGCCCCCCCGCGGACCCGCCCCGCGCGCGCAGTCCCCGCGTCGTCGCCTCCCGATCCCCGGCGGGGCGGCACACCATTTCTGGACCTGCCGCGCGGTGTGTCGCTTTCCCTGCCAGCCCGGCCTCCTCTCCTCCTAGTCCTCCTAGCGCGTTGCTGCATGCGTGCTGCGCGGTGAGCCAGCGTCGAGCACGGCCTGGCGCGACCGACCCAGGAGGCCAACCCGCATGCACACGCCGCTGCGCCCCCCTTGTCCTCTACTCCGTCGCTCGCCCCTGCGCCCCCTTTCCCCCTTCGGTTTTGTCCGCGCGTTTCTCCTTCACTCTACGCGGGGAGACGTGGACGGCGGTGGCAGAATGATGGGTCGTCGTCGCGCGAGGAGGATCTCTTTCGATCGATGCCGCCGCGTTGCACTGCTGCTGTGCCTGCACGAACTGACCCTTCCGCCTGCTACTGCCACTGCCAGGGCCGGCAAGGGCACTGTCACGTCCACTCCACACCACGTCAGCCCTAGTGCTTTGGAGCCTTGGACGATCCTCTGTGACTGTGCTTGGAGTCGGTTCTTGGATTCTCTCGATTTTAGTATGACTCTACTCTTTCAACGGGCGTTCTAAAACGAATACAATTCTCGGTCTAATCAAAAATCAAACTATCATAAATTTGGTAAACTTTATGAAACATGTCCTATCAAAATATATAACTTCAAATAACAGATGCACCATAAAAGTTTGTTTCATGACGAATCTAATAATATATATTTAGTACGGTAAACATTATATCCTTTTATATAAATTTGGTCAAATTTGACAAACTTTAACATAACGTTATTCTAGATTTGCATCCTTTTCAGAACCGAGATAGTATTATATTTTCCACTAGCAGTTAGCTGTGAATAAATTTAAAGAACAACATTCGTCATCGTGGTCTCCTAGGATAATAATACACTTATGTGCACCAATGTTCGAAACCAACATACTATAGAATTAATGCATGCACTACTATAGAAAAAAAGCCTTTGTAACCGCCTCTTTTCGCATGCAGCTATAGTAGCGGTTCAATAACACCAGACTAACGGGTTGGTCGGGCGAGAACCGGTTGTGATATGCTATACCAAGCTAGCATAACCGAATTGTGTGCCACAAACCAGTTGCAATGCCTAAGTTGGCCATCACAATCCTTAAAGGTCCTTGTAACATAATTGGTTTGCTTATAAGAAAAATGAGTTGTCACCTAGGATAAATTAATCTCTAACTTTTAAAATATTCCGAAATGCATGCTCCTTTATAGATTTTTGTAGCCATTTCCTTTGCACTTTCAGACTTTTGGATTGCTTGCTTCTTCTGCTTTAAATATACACTAAAGTTTCATTTCTCTCTAGAAAACCTAATGTTCCTGTATTGAGCAGCTAGTTGTTATCGTCTTGCATTGAGTAGCATTATATATGGTTTGATTTAAGTTGCAAATCTAAGACAGAGAGACTAATGTTCATATATTGAGATCTAGATGTTGCCATCTTTGCGTGCAGTAGCATTTGGCTTGATTTAAGTTGGACCTGCAAATGCTCGGTAATATCACTCTTCCCTATGGCTAGTTATTTCCTATATATGTCAATTCCAACACAAGTAGACATGTGTACATGATATGATTGAACTAACTCACATTTATGTAATAATTATGTATGTGTTGTGGACACGTTATAGGTATGATTTGTTGCCTGCATAAATCTAAGCATGCATAGTAGCTTATACATGATACCTTAATCTAGACAATTGTATGCAACTAGATGGTGTTTGTTTGCCTGTGGCATAGTCCCCTGTGCATTATTAAGTCTGTAATTGATTGAATGTGTAAGTGTTTTGTCTGTGTCACGTGTTACATATATGACACCAACATAGCTAGACGTGGGGAAATCAATTGTTTTGTCAGATATAACTTGGGTCTGCATAAGGGTTTATGCACAGAACAAAACAAGCGAGAAGTGTAGTATGGTGGCCTGGATAAGAGATAAGGCAGGAAGTGTAGCATATGGTGTAGCACTTTCACTCTCATTTTTTTAGTTGGGAGTGGTATTGATACCCCAGGGTATCTGAGTAGAAATTGATTCTGAAGGGATGTTGCGAACCGATTGTAAAGACCATTTCTTTAGCAAAGATGCTTATTTCTAGAATAAAGCTTTGCTAACAAAAAAAATGTTTGTATGTACTCTACCATATTTTTATAGACTCTAGTCAAGAGGTAACGGCTAGAGTGCATTTTTAACCGACCTAACACATCATGAAGCTATTGAGCAATGATTATATCATTTCACCAGATGCCATAACGACGGTTGAAAGCTTGTGACATAAACAATGAATCCGCCGTCCAAAGTAATATCAAATTGGCAACCCCGTCTTATATGCACCACCAGAGGCTTCCGACCCTTGGATGCTACAACAAGGTGAGGCTAAATCCAGCACATAAAAGATCGTTAAAAAATTACCAAGAATCTGTTTATTCTGATAAAAAATCATGGCATGAAAAGTAGTAATCTATTTAAGTCACAGTAATAGTCGAGCTACCAATTTGGCATTCTATATTCTAACAAAGTTTGTCTCCAAAAGAAAACTATTGATGAACAATAGGACTATATATATACATAGCCAAATTTTGGAATCAAACCAAGAAGTGATAAGAAGTTTGGTTGAGCTAGCTTGGACACTCTTAGCATAACAAATAATGTTTGGTTTATCTGCCCAATGGCAAAAAGGTCAAGGGCAATTCATTGTTAAGCATGTTTGTTTCAGTATAAGATTGTTGATTTTATTATAATTCCTAGATGAAACAAACAGGCAAGTTTTGACCCTAAATTCATAATTCAATTTGCCTAGATTCCATAATCTATTAGTTTAATCAAATCAAAGTTTTACTTGACTGTGACACAATATTTAACCACTGTCTTATACCCACATGTAAAGTGAGATAAATAGGCTATAAGTTTTTGGACCCTCAGCTTTCCACAATCCATCTTATGGTCGATCTACAAGCTGCTGGCAAATCCAATTTTAAAACAAACATGCTGTAGGGAAACACAGGAGGGATACTGTTTGCAGGGACCCATCACTATCACTAATAAGGTAAAGGCAAAGTCAAATTGTGGGACCCACCTGTTCCCTCCTGACTCCTGCCTTCTAACACAGTCAAGTAATTTGGACTCTCTTTGGGTGGCTGATAGGCGCATCTACCCTAAAGAACGCGAGGGGGAGTCCTCACTTTATTTAACATGCATGGTGAAATAGGTACACATCGCTAGATTTTCTTTGTGTTGGATTCAAATTTTGGCATGCTTAAACTATACCATTATATACTGATTTTCGTAGACAAATACCTGAAAGTTGGGTACTCTATTTTGAAGTAACCCTGCAACTAACTTCTGCCTTCCGGCCGGTGACAAGGACAAGACAGTTAATTGGTGGTCCGTGTTGTGGTTGATGTAAAATAAATCGAAGCATATTTCTGTTGTTGATTGATTGTCGACAATTAAATAACAGACATCTTATCTTACTATTATAGATTTTTTTAAGCTTCCATGTTAATCCTCATAAGATGCATAATGAAAAAGATAAATCCTAGATATTCTCACAAAAGTTAATGTAAACCCTATTCAATGGACTATAATCATCATATCGATATCAAAATATATATTCAATATACTTTATTTTAAAAAAATATCCACACCTGTCATCACGAAAAAATATAATGTAACCCCTATGTTTGTATCTAAATTACCCATCTCTATCATTATGAAAAAACCTAAATTTTCCCCTAACATGTATCCAAATTACCCACTAGTGTGTATGTACCTTTAGAAAAAAGAACTTTAATTTATAGGCTTTATGCTTTTATATGCAGAGGTTGGAAGTTGATCTAAAAGTGGCTGTATACTTGTATCTTAAATTGATGTAATTATCCTGAGTTCGATAAAAAAACTTCCTTAATAGAAAAAAACAAGTGGCCCTGTTAATACTAGTATACTAGTTGTAAATATCTTGCTTATCAACCAGAATCAACCAGTCATTCAACAGTGTTTTTCTCTCACAACAAATTAGCATCAGCAGCAGCAGCAGCCGCAGAAACTATCAGCCGAACAGGGCCATAGTTGGTTTACCCTCAAATTAGGATAAGACAATTTGGTGTGACGATAGTGGGAACTGAGGTGCTTCTCTTTCCATCGTTGAACGAGAATTGAAGTCACGGATGTCTGTTCATATTTGTTTACGTATTGGCCGCGTGATTTGATGGCCACGAGCCGAGCTCTTTATGTGATGTTGATCGATGCAACTCACCATTTGATAGATTGGAGAGGAACCTAATCTGTCATGCCATTGACCATGGACGTTAGCTGCCAAAAAAAAAACCTAAGTAAGTGCAGCGTGCAAATTTGTGCGAAATAAAATATTTAAGACGGAAGATGTCGTTGGTTATCTGTTGCAGCTTGCAAACAATCAACTTTTGTCATGCTAGGAAGAACGTTAGTTATACCCAGTAACGGCTGAGGAGAGAATCTCACCAGCTAGCTAACACATATGAATCAAGGCAATAACCATGCTTGTAAACAAAATTTTGCATCTAATATATAATAAGGTGCAAGCTTATATATATGAGGGGTTGTTAAATAGAAGTATAGCTACACAGATGAGGGTTAGATACGAAGCACCTGCAGGTAAAGATTCTTTTTTCTTTCTTGGGCCATTACGCCATCCTGACAATGTTGCTATCACTAGAAACATTGCATTATCCCATAAAACCAACCAATAGTAATCAGTGGGCATCTTAGTCATCATGCTGCCTACTCTCTCCTGGTTTTTCTCCTAAACTAAGGCCTATCACCTCACAAGTACTCCTAGCCAAGAAGAGCTAGCACAATAAGCACTAAATTCCATCAAGCTAAATCTCGATGGTATATGAGATGACATTCTGGTGAATATATATATCTGAAGACACGCCAGCAGTGGGTTCTCCACCAGTTTTGTACCCCTGCAAAAGTAGCAAGGAATTTCCATAGCAATCAAACATCAGGAAAGCTTCACATGGAATGTTCATAGTACTGTACATAATTATTCACCTCCCAAAGTGTCCTCCGGTGATCTCTCCTGAGATAACAACATCGGAATGTCAGATGTTCCCCACCAGTACTACTTTCCTTAGTAAAAAAATATATGTACAGCGTTTAATTACTGGGCGTCAATCATCAGACTAGCTAGCAGAGAGAAAATTAATTAATTAATAAGCTGGTTAGCACCTAAGCAACACTAGCAAAGCGCTTGCTTCTCCGGTTCTCCTAACCAACATGGAACCTTTTTTTTTCCTTTTACAATGACAACAACCAATTGCAGTAAAAAAAATGTACCACACACTCTCCAGTAGACTAAGATAGCTATGGCTCTATGATGGGGTTACTCTTCCTCGTCTAGCCCCGCCCCTCCTATAAGACAACCCCAACAAAGACATGAGTGTGCAAGTGTGGTTGTCTCCTAAACTGGGTGCCTCTCCCTCTTCCTCAAGTTAGCCACTTCACTTCTCTCAAGATCGAACTCGAAGCACAAACCTACTGCCCTCCCACCTCCGCCCCACGTAGTGTGTGTGCTACTCGATCGTGTGTCGCGCGCACACACAACCTTCCAAGAACCAAAGATTCCAATCTGAACCAACGTTCTTCTTCACCTAACCAGTAGTTCGATCGATCGATGGAGGGGAGCAGCAACAGCCCGGACAGGCAGTCGTCGGGCGGCAGCCCTGAGGAGCGCGGAAGCGGTGGTAGCGGAGGCCGGGGCACCGGGGAGCCGGTGCGGTCGCGGTGGACGCCGAAGCCGGAGCAGATATTGATCCTCGAGTCCATCTTCAACAGCGGCATGGTCAACCCGCCCAAGGATGAAACCGTCCGCATCCGCAAGCTGCTCGAGCGCTTCGGCGCCGTCGGGGACGCCAACGTCTTCTACTGGTTCCAGAACCGCCGCTCCCGCTCGCGCCGCCGCCAGCGCCAGATGCAGGCCGCCGCCGCCGCCGCGGCAGCGGCCTCCTCCGCGGCCAACAGCTCTCCCGCGGCTAGCGCCACCGTCGGCGGCCTTCCTTCTGGCGCTCTACAATATCCCTTGGCCATGGGCGGCGGGACCGCCTGCCAGTATGAGCAGCAGGCGAGCTCCTCGTCGTCGTCGGGAAGCACTGGGGGCTCGTCTCTTGGCCTGTTCGCGCTCGGAGCCGGGGTGCCCGGCACCGGCGGTGGGTACTTCCAGGCGTCGTGTGGCGCTTCGTCGCCGCTGGCGACAGGGCTGATGGGGGACGTGGACAGCAGCAGTGGCGGCAGCGACGATCTCTTCGCCATCTCCCGGCAGATGGGGTTCGCGGCGAGCCCCGTCGCCTCGCCCTCGGTGGCGCCGAGCACCACCGCACACCAGCAGCAGTATTACTCATGCCAATCACCTGCTGGTGAGTACACTACCGAACTCTGATCTAGCTTAATTATGTGGGTTTTGTCTTCGAATTTTGGATCGGTGGCTTCGTCTATTTCATGCATGTATTTCTCAACTCGATCAATTTTGATGAAAAACGTTGGTTTTCAGTTTTCACCACTGCAATTTTGTCCGTTTATTTTCATTGATGAAGTAGCAGGGAATTGATGCAGAATTCGAGGAGATCTAGCTTGGTTCTTTTGGACTACTCGCATGCTTTATTTTGGTCTTCCTTGTATTAATTAATTGCATCGGTTCTTGTTCTTTAGTTCTTCAAGTATTGTTCGGTTACCTCCCATGCACCGGTGCATAAGATCATACCACATGATACATATGTTGTCCTCTCTCCCGCCACCATGTATATCCATACGTGACTGTTTGTAGAAATTTAATTAAATATCGTGTGATTGGGAGACAAAGTTGAACAGTTAGGACTAAAACTAAACCTGAATATTGACACTCATGTACTCTTTTTCATCAAAAAAAAAACACTCATGTACTCAACATGATATGCATGCATGCATCGACCACTACTTTTTTTTTTCTTTTTGGTCTACTTAACCCTCGTTCCATGCGACCATGCATGGATCTGAAACTTTTGAGTACCATATTCATCCATGTATCTGATACCTAGTCGATCTGTTATACAAGAAGTTCAATTATTTACATAGGCCTTTGAAATAGTAATTGGGTTGGCACTTCACCATTTCCTGCATGTATACTTCTGCCTTACATTTAGTATCATCAATTAACAAAAAAAGTTAGGTATTGCCTAGCAGGTTAAAGCAAAGGAACGCTGTGCCGTACAACAAAGCTAATGGTGCTGTAATCCAAGCATGCATGCAACAACTACTGATCGATCATATTTTCATGCATGCTATGCTAGCCTTAAATTAGTTTGCCCCACTCTCTCGAGAAAAAACCTAAACCCAAAACGTGAGAATGAAGACCGACCTGAGGAGTATATAGTATATACTATATAGCAACGACTAAATGGCATTCATATATAATCATCTCAGATCAGAACTCCGCTCCATTTGTTAATTCTGTCGTCAGTTGGCAGCTGATACGTATAATTCTAAGATGCCGCAATTTTATTTCTTTTTGAGTGGATTCTGAACTAACTGTCTACCTGTGTGGATTGATTGGCTGATTGTCTTCTAATTCCAGCGACGATCACGGTGTTCATCAATGGAGTCCCAATGGAGGTTCCCAGGGGTCCAATAGACTTGCGAGCCATGTTCGCCCAGGACGTGATGCTCGTCCATTCCACCGGGGCCCTCCTCCCAGTCAACGACTATGGAATTCTAACGCAGAGCTTGCAGATGGGTGAAAGCTATTTCTTGGTAATCTCCCATATCGCCTCTCTCACACCTACTCCCTCCACTCTAAATTGTAAGCCTCTTTCTAAATACATAGCTTTTGCTATGCACCAAGATATAAATTATGTCTAGACGCATACTATATATATCTAGAAAAGTCAAAACAATTTACAATTTGGAATGAAGGGAATATATGTCTAATCTAATCACCGGTATTTAATCCACTCAAGCACTCTAATTAGATGCACATTGGCGTACTTTACGTTGTATATATATGCGCATACAGCATGCATGCATGCATATAGGAGTATATGTATCTATGATCAGTTGAAATAATGCATTTACCATTATTGGTAATCACTGTTTATTTTCTTTCTCCTTGCTATATATACTTCCTCCCTTTTGAATTGTAAGTCATTCTGTCTTTTAGATACATAACTTTTGCTATGTATTTCCCGGCCCTATTCCAAATTATAAGATATTTTTGCCTTTTCTAGATACATATATTTTACTATACATTTAGATATATATGCACTATGTCTAGATGCATTGTAAAAGCAATGTATCTAAAAAAAGTCTAAACGTTATATAATTTGGAACGAAGGGAGTATCTACACATATTGATATCTATATGCATAGAAAAACTATATCTAGAAAACAACTTACAATTTGAAATAGACGAAGTATATCATTGCTCATGTACATATATATATCATTGCTCATGTGTGTATATATATCTACACATACACACCTTACAAGTTACAACAATTGTTTTTCTGTTATCCACACAGGTAGCAAGGCCAACTTAAAACTCCCGCATGTAGCTAGATTGTAGCGCAGTCTGCCGGTCTTGACTCGATATTCATCGGTTCAGATGGGATGCAGTTCATGATCAATCAAGATGATGGGTCATTTGCAAGCAAATGATATATCTGTCCATCGTCCATATATAGTCCTTCGAGAAGAAAAGTTAGCTAGCACCACCAAGAAAATATATGTATATTGCACCTCAAGAAAGTACCTATATATGTCCTTGAAACATAAGAAAGCGTACTTGGGCGGTTCAGTGTTTTCCGATTGGATTATGAATTACAATATTGGTGTTCTCTCATGCAGACCATTTTCTTTACAAGGATATGCATGTGAATGCATGCATGGATCTCCTTGACAGTCGAGCTACATATTCATTTTAGCTAGACAGTTGCACCTTTGTAATGATTTAATTTATAACTGTTAATGCTGTATGTCTATATATATGTCGGCTGGACCGTGCTTGGAATGTCTGTCTTATGTAATAAGGCCAAATGGAGCTCTAAAATATATGATCTTATTGCTACGGCCTTTTGTCTTTTGTGTGGATTTCTAAATATATGTTTTAACTACTCTCTCCGTTCTGAAACATAAAGTATTGAAGGTTTAAAATTTTTCATAAATTATAAAGTATTCTGTTTATAATGCTCAACCTCATCCATGTATGCGCATCCGTGCAGTGTGCCTTACTAGAAAATTAAGCAAGTTATTAACAATGGAAAAAACTAATTAGTTAGGGACAGAATAATTTTTTGTTAGACTAGTACTGAAGTGGAGCCGTATCAAATGGGGACCTTAAATAATTTCAAAATTGGCCATTTTTGCATCGTCGAACTTAGAGCAAGTAGTTAGCCTACGTATTTGCACCTTTATATATATAAACCAGTATCGCTTGATAGCCCTTCGAAAGAGGGAGAAAAGTATTGCTTGATAGTGTGTCAAGTTGTCTTTTTTTGTACAAGCTATTGTTGAGACACTCTCTCGAGTGTCTTTCTAGAAAAAAGAGACCAGTATCATGCGGGTGTTTCCCCTGCAAACTCTATTTATTTATATATATAGCTACTATAAATCGGCTTAAACGCACCACTAGTGTGTCTCGCGTTGTTTTAAATAAAATCGCTCGGCTTGTTGCATTGGTTCGGTGTCGAAGTGTCGCACCAAGCACATGCCTATTGCACATGAGCCCACATGCATGCAGCAGACAAATATATATCTCGTACCGTACCTACACACGGCCGATTCGTCGCATGAGGTTTAGGAAATTCTCGCAGCAGCACGTAGTGAAACAACCCATATATTACACCATATATATCAGACATCAGACGTGCATGCATGCACATATAACGCCATAACAGCGAAGGATGCATTGAACTGAACATTTGCTTGCCGCAAATAATAAAAAGCAAGAACAATGATGGGGGCGGCCGTTCTCTCGCTCGTGCAGAGGTTCCTGAGCTAGCTGTACCCGAACGGACGTGTCAAGCGTGGCTGAAGCCGGCCGGCTCCGACGCCAGCAAGCGGCACCTGCCCTCCACCGCCCCATGTAGCCTATCCGGGAGAAAAGCGCGTCGATCCCTCGTCATTTTTCCCCCCGAAAAGCGCCCATTCTTACACGCTTTTTTTTTTTTTGGGCGCCCTGCGTAAGAGCATCTCCAGGACCCCTACTTGGCCTCCTACTTCAGATTTAGGTAGTGGAGGTCAAAAAAATCAATTTTAACAGGCCCCCTATTAGACCCCCCATATTTGTTGGTCTCCTACTTTTCCCCTCCACCCTCTACTTCTGTTGGCCCCCTACTCTCCACCGTGTAAAATCTGGATAAGAGAGATGATAAAAGAGCCCCACGTGTCATTGACTACTAAAACGAATTTGAGTAGTATGATTTAGGTAGTATTGCTGGAGTTGGAAGTAAAATATGAGTAGTCTCAAAATAGGTGGCTTCTTAAATAGAGAAGTAGGGGGTGTGTTTTAGGTAGGATTGCTGGAGATGCTCTAAGCACACGGTTTGGAGGCCGGAGCCTTGGATCCTGTAGCACTATATCTGCGATCCTGCGTGCATATGCTGATATGCACCTCGATCGATCGTATGTGCCCTTGTTGGGTGCAGGGCTTCAGGCTAAAGTATTTGGAATTACGTCTCTGAAGTCTGATCTGGGCGGGCTAGTGTAGCCAGGTGATGAGTTGTCCGTGACAACGTAACGCGGGTAAGATGTCGGTCGGGTGTCGAGTTCTGGCGCGTCCCCCTCGACCGATCGGCGCGTTAATTCCTTCGCCGGTCTCGCCAAACCGAGTTTGGCGTCGCTCGAGGCGAAGGAATCTGCATGCTCTGCCACTGCACACCGAATCAAATTGTTGAAGACTATATTCACTCTGTTGCGTGCGTTGAACTGAAGACTAGTGCGTTCTTCTTGGCTGAAGTGTTCATGCACAGCCTCGATCGCCAGCTGTGAGCTGTAGCAAGTCCTTCGACCCTGCCTAATCAACGTGGGGAACAGCGATTGGCGATCTGGCCAACGCACAATTTGCGCATCCAGCGGCGATACTCACGTACTGGAGTGCTACCTCTGTCAAAAAAAAAATGCAACTATGAGTTAAGTGTGACAAAGTTTCTAGCAAATAGTATTCACATTTATGGCTCCAAATCAATTTATTATGAAAATATATTCAGTAATTCATCCAATGATATTTATTTGATATTACAAAATATTTATACTTTTTTATCTATAATTGGTCAAATTTGATATACTAAAATATGTCACTGTTCTAGAATTGCATTCTTACGGGGACGAAGGGAGTACTTTGTTCTTCCCCGCTATTCTCCCTCCGTTTCAAATTATAATAGGATTTGATTTTTTTTCTAGATATATTGATTTTTCTATACACATAGATATACACTATGTCTGGATACATAGTAAAAGAAACTATCTAGAAAAGTAAAAATGTCTTATAATTTAGAATTGAGAGAGAGTATATATATACCTTCTCTGATTCTAAACGTCAACCTTTTTGAATTTTATTTTGTCAAACTTTTTAGCTTAGACCATTAATTTATAAAATAAAATTATATAGTGGTTGTGTTATTGAGAAATACCCTCATAATAGATGGTATATTTCAAAATTTCTAGTCAAGTTGTCACATTGGAGACCATGTTGAAATGTTACAAATGATCCATATTTATAATCAGTTGGAGTATATGGCATCATTAACTTTTTCTAAAACTTTGACCAACAATATTCATGTAATTATTTAGTTAATTGAAGTCAAAAGGGCAACACTTTATGTGTAAAAACAACTTTTAAACTTGACATGTTATGACAACTTTGACCAACAATACTCATTTAATTATTTAATCAACTTTAAACTTGACTTGTTTGTTTATGATATCATTAAAAAACTTTGACCAACAATATTCATTTAATTATTTAGTTAAGTAAAGTGAAAAGGGAAACAATACAGATTTAAACTTGACAAGTTTGTTTGTCTATTTGAACAAATATTTATAACAAAGATGAATAGTCAAACAAATGAACAATGCCCATTTAGATATTCTATAAACTATATATGGTTGTGATAGATTTACTAATTACTCTATATGTGTTTTCCTTTTCTCCTTTCCATTGCATCCATGTGGGTTCTAAATATGTATATAGATGATACCTCAGTTGAAATTATATCATCCCTTATCATAGTTTTTGTGGCATCATGAATAGATATTTTGGGTTTCGATGTTTTTATCATATTATTATGTTTTTAAAAAATAATCTATATGTTGGGCTCAAAGTCTAGTGGTTATTTTATCTTTTATTAAAAAAAACATAGAATATAGTTTCTAAAATCCACTGTTAGTTGCTACAACGACATAAAGTCATTTTAGCATGCATCACCATTGCACTCAAAATGTTGAACTTTCTCTATCAAAGAGTTATAAGTGTAGTAGTATTTTTGAATAATTGAGTGATTACAATTGAACTACCATCGTTTATATCATTATATGCCATAATGTTCCAGTTAAATGTATAAGTTATAAAATTTTACCATAGAGTTTTAATATAATCTAAAATGAATTATCAATTCGTTAGTATGTAGTTTGTTAAGCGAGCATTATAACGATAAAAAAATATAAAACTAATGAATATAACATTTTAATTTATAAAAATGAATGATCGCTAACTTATATATGTATACATGATATACATGGCAACACATAGTGTTTATATTTACTATGAATATGATGGTGAAAAGTGGGTAATTTGGAAACATATGTTCTATACTTTATTGTTATTTAGTTCTTGTTTATAACATCTTCCATTGGTAATTTAGGCATAGATTTGAAAGATATTTAAGTTGTGTTTTATATGGCGGATCTAGGTAATTTAGATTCAAATTTAAAGAAATATTTTATATTATCTTTAAAAATAGCATAGATGGGTAATTTAAAAAGTAAATTTAGGTTTTCGTTTGGATTATGTTGTATAATACAAAAGGTTGATAGTTTGGATGTATAGTTAGGGGTTTTTATGCTTTTTCATAATGGTAGAAATAGTAACTCTTTTAGGAAACTGAATAGGTCTAATGATATTTTTCTCTATGATGATTAGAGACAAGTGATTTTTCTTATTCTTATGAAAATATCTAGTAATTTTTCTTAACATATTTTGTGAGAATTAATGTGGAAACTTTGTTAAGAAACTCCACTTAGTAATATTACAATATGTGTTGTCATCCTTTGCATTGCAACTATGTGGATCTTCAATATGATTTTATAGTTGAAACTTAGGCTTAAGTTATATAAGCTTTTGATTCATCCTTTTTCTATGACACGGTGAATCTTTATTTTGACTTTAAATTTGGAGTTTATTAGTTGTTATTTTTTTTATTGTTGTATTAAGTTCAAACTCTAATACTTATTGTATCTTCTATTCTAAATTTGTCCTTTTGTATTTTATTAAAAATATATTCTAGGTCCTAAACTACACTCTCTGCAACTACAATGGCATAAAAGTCATTTTGGCTTGCACTACAGCACTCAAGATGTTTTGCTACATCAGACCACTGTTCGCCTACACGGCCGTGTAGGCCGTTTACACGGCGTGTAAACGCTACTCGATGGGTAACCGTGTAGGCCGATTAGCCGTGTAAAACCGTGCAAAACCGTTTCGACTATTTAAAAGGCCGTTTAAACGGCCGTGTATACCGACTTTTTGCTAAACGATGGGTGACCGACCGTTCACCGTTTAACGTTTAGGCTAACATTGCATCAGACAATTATATATGTAGCAATATTGTTTTATAAAAATGTAGAGTGCTTAAGTTTGAGTTACCATCACTGATATGTCATAATATTTTAGTCAAAATATATATGTATGTAAAACAACAATTTACCAAATTTATTGTTATATAGTATTACTATAATTTAAAGTGAATTCATACGTGATTGCTAAGGGAACATTTTGTTCATGAATAATAATAAACACTAAAAATAAAAATATATTCTAATTTATGCATTACACTTGGTCTATATGGTGGCACACAATATTTGTGCTTAATTGTAATTTAACACGATAGAAGTGTGCAATTTAGAAGCATATATACTCCCTCTGTCCCTGAAAGCTTCAATTTCTAGAGTTGTCTTAAGTTAAACTTTTTAAACTTTGACCGAATTTCTATGAAAAAATGCTAAGATTTATGGTACCAAACTAGTATCATTTGATTTATCATAGAATATATTTTCATAAAATGCTTATTTTATGTCATAAATGTTGTTCATCTTTTCTATAAAGTTAGTCAAACTTAAAAAAGTTTGACCGGCACGGATTCTAGGAATTGAAGCTTTCAGGGACAGAGGGAGTACTATACATAGGTTTAACCGATATCTTAGTTTATTTTTACTATACAGATTAAAAAGTTATTTTATATTATCTTTCATAATGACGGGAGCAAATTTAGGAAGTATTTTGCATTATTTCTTATAATAGCAAATGTGGGTTCTTTTTTTATAACTTTTTTTTGGTAACTCAAATGTGGGTTCTTTAGGTACAAATTTAGGGGCTATGTTGCATTATCCTTCAATGGCACAAGTGCATCATTTACATGACATTTATAGAGTTATTTACATTATATTTCATAATGACATATATAGATAATTTAGATGTAATTTTAGGGGTTACTTTATGTACCTTTTTATAATGGTGTGGGTAGATAATTTTTTTTTTGAAAATACTATAATCAATGACTATTATTGGTGGATGATTATAGAGTTTACTAAATTAAAGGCAAGATGTTTAAGTTTTTTAGATTTTTTTTCTAGCGTGTCTTGATTTATATTTTTCATAACACGTTTTATGAAAATTAACATGGAGGCTACGTTAGATACCTCCAAGTGATATTAAGATATACATTCAGCGGCGCAACCAAACAGACGCAAGTCACCGGTAGCATTATTGCCTCGGCCATCTCTCATCTATCTGCAAACTAATACGTACTATACTTCAGTACTTGCATGTAGCAAGTGATAGATGAATCATAAAGTTAGCTTTACGACTTCAGCATGCATCGGATAAAAAGAGATGTTGATACATATAGAATGGGTGGGACAAAGGAACTTACGATAAGAACACTTGACGTACGGGGTAATCGCGATGCAAACCCAAGTCAAGCTTGTAGGATTACTCTATGCAAAGTAGGATTTGAATAAAATGAGAAGCGTCAGATCATCTGTGCCAAGAGTGCAGAGAATTAGGCAGCCGAATCCTTTAGGCCTTGTTTAGTTTCCCAATTCTCTCCCCAAATTCCACTATGCAAAAAGAAGATTCTCCGTCACATCAAAATGTCGGCAAATGTATGGAGTACTAAATGTTGATGAAATCAAAAACTAATTGCATAGTTTTGTTGTACTTTGCGAGACGAACATTTTAAGCCTAGTTAGTCAAAATTTGGATAATTTTTACCAAATACAAACGAAATGCTACAGGAATTCTGATACAGTGTTTTTCTCCCCAATTCTCTCATCTAAACGAGGCCTTAGTAGTGATTCGCTCTAGGCCCTGTTTAGTTCCCAAAAATTTTTAAGATTCCTCGTCACATCGAATCTTTGGACATATGATGAAGCATTAAATATAGATAAAAAAAATAAACTAATTATACTGTTTAGACGAAATTCACGAGACGAATCTTTTAAGTCTAATTAGATCATGATTGAATACTATTTACCAAATAACAAAAAAATACTACAGTACTATTTCTGAAAAAATTTCGTGAACTAAACAGGCCCCTAGCTAGCTTAAAGAGGGCCATAGGCTGTACTAGCCTGTAGGCGCAATGTATCGTAATAAATGGTTCGTAGCATAAGGCACTGCGTGAGAAATGAGGATCAATGAGTTGCGGTCATGGCAGTTGCAGGGTCTTTCTCGGACCAGGTCAGCATATATGGCACTCGGTTCGCTTTTTGACAAAAATAACCATCAGGTCAGCATAATTGTAGAGCAAATCTTACGGCCGGTTGCTGCTCGCATCAACGATCCGCAGGGGACTGTCCGCAGCAGGAGCCTGTAGCCGCTCCTGCAGTACGCTTTTAGTGTAAAATATGCTGTAGCTGGGTACGGGAAAGGTTCCGATAAAATAACGCACCACAAACCATCCGTTAGAAATAGCGGGCTCCCAATCCTACGTCATGCCTGACGCCGGCCCCACAAATGGTACGAACTGTGGAAAGAAGTGAGGAGAGAGGAGATGATAATTGGAGATGGGTGAATAAAATGCATGGCAGTTGGTATAGAATATGAGATATAGAGGATGATAGGTGCGGAAAAAATTGATATAGATGAGAGAATCTTGATGATCAAGACAGAATATTCCTTTTAAAAGATGAAAATAGACTACGACGAGTGCAGAGATTGCAGCGCTGTTTACGGTGGTTGTGCAGAGAGAGACGACTCGATGAATGACGATGGGCTTGCATTAGAGTGTGGGAAATGTTCGGCGCAGAAGAACGAATAAAATGATGGGCCGCGAAGCAAGCTTAAAAAATGATGGGCCGCCGAGCAAGCTAAAAGGGCCGACTGCACATGGGCTTTAGTCCTCGGCAAAGTCCCCCCGGGATCTCACAGCTGCAGAGCTGCTCCTGCTCCGAGCCTCGGCCTCCGACGGCTTCCGTTGCACGCTGGCGAATGGCGACCTTCAAATCAAACTGACAAATTGATTGGAGCAAAACTGAAGTGGAAGTATAGATAGATTCTCTAATTCGAGAAAATTGCATATTTGGGAATCTAATTCCCCTCCCGCTTCTCAGAAATCGCTGAGTTTTTTTCTTTTACCTTTGGGAGGGAAGAGGCGGCGGCGTTTGTTTAGCAGGGGAAGATCCCCTTCCGCAGTCATCCAACGGGCGCCACCATCCAGATCAGTTTGGAGGTACGATTGATTTTTTTACCTTTGCAGCTCAGCGGCTGCTAGATTTATCTGCCTTGTCATCGAAGAGTAATCCTGATATCTTATTGGATTTTAGCATGGGGAGTAAATCTGTTCCATCCCGCTTCGTGGCCACATGAAACTACTATGTATAATCCCAAAAGGAACACGAAGCAGGTTTTTCTACGGTGCATCCGCCCCTTTTTGTTTTGTGCATTAGTTGCTGTCTTGTAGATTCATCATTTGGCAGCAGGGTGTAGCCAAGACACACGCTTAGCTGATGGCAAAACAGGGGGGCAACTGATAAAGAGAAATCACAAATCAGTTCAGTCCCAACAGCAATCAGTAACATGGTTTTGTGACAAAAATCGTTGTATTTATATGGTGGTACAGAATCACAATAAGGTATAGCCGGAGAACACTGGATTCTCTCAAATACACTCTACCGATCTACATGGCCTACTTATTGTTAATTCCATCACTTATTTCACTGAACTGTGATGGCCGACAGCACAGCTGTTCCGAGGATCACCTAAGGTCCTGCCATGGAGGATATGTCAATGCTGCTGATCTTTGGAAGAACTCATTCGGTTTCGCTTCCTCTCTTTGCTGCTATCTTGGCAGAAGGAGCCAATCTCAAGCTTATAAGCTTGTCACTCTTGATAAATCAAGTCAGATTTAATTTGCAAGGTGTTTTGCTAACTCTTCTTAGGTCCAGTTGAACCCATTCAAGTCAATTTTCTTGCAGTTCTGTGGCCCGTCAGTGGTGTCATTGATATTCAGATCCAGTTTTGCTGCCTTGCGTGTCATACTAAAACTGTCTCTCTCACGCCTGTCTAGGTGGCTTGGAGGTGTCATGCTTAGCTTGTCAAGAAACAAATCCTCTCTTCCTCTTTCTTTTGCTTGCATATCGAAGGCCATGCCTCCTATCTCCTTTCCTCTGTGAGCAGAAAGGCTGATTGATAGGATATCTTGATCTTTCTGTGAGCCATCACAAGCAGTTAAGCAGCTGTCAACTGACCCATCGCCAAGTTGGATGGTGTGCCCTTGTAGAATTTGGGAACCTTCAATCTCCTCAAAGCCTGTAAATGCATGCTGGAGGCATTCTGTCGATACCTTTGAGACTAATTCTGACAGTTGCATCTTCGCGGTTTCTACACCGACTGACCCTGCATTCTGCTTTGAAAGTGTCTCCTGTGCCTTTTCTAGCACAGATTGTAGGTACTTCCCTTGTGCTTCAATGCGGAGTTGCAAATGTCTTTGTACCTGTTGAAAGGCATTGTTTATGTGTAAGGTATCACATTATCAGTACTTGAGCACTGACAGTAAAGAGGTTGCGACATGAAAAGAATAAATTCTTGATTTACAATTGGTCAGTTTGTTTGAACTTTTTTTAGCATCATTAGTTTTTACATGTTCCTTTTTAAACTGTGTTCAGTCAAATTATGACAAGAATATATCCCTAGACAACCATGACTAGACCCTCATGCATTATGAGCCTCTTAGAAGTCATGCTCTGGTGCCTAGCATATACTTTTGCTGATAAATGAGCTATAGATGTTCATTGTGTGAATGACAAACTATGTGGATGCTCTAAAGCTAAAGATATGCATACATTACATACATTTTTTTCTCTTGGATTTTTTACTCTATCAGTAATATAGGAACTAGTGCTTGGCTAAAAAAAATGGGGTGATTGGAGCAATTACAAGTGATGTTTTTTCTTAAAGGAATGGTGATTGAGATGTCATTTATTGACATGTAACATTATACATGATCTGACCATGTCCCTAAAGTTTACCAAATGATGGTTAAACTACTTAATTTTTTCTTTATTTGGATGTCTGTACATCAGGTACTTTCATGGCAAAATAAACCTTCATTCGATGAGTGTCCTAGATCTACTTAAAGCCTGGTTTGGGATACATTTTGCTATATATTTGGCCACACAATCTACTCCAGTTTTCTACACTATAGCTCTCCTAGGGATGCATCAGTTAGAAAATGCAAACATTTATGTATTCGTAAGGAATGTTTTAATGGTAATTAGTTGGTAATATGATTTATTTTCTTCTGCTTCTGTACCTCAAGTTGCTCATGCAGTCGGCGCTGTACTTCAATTTGCATCTGAAGGGCTTCACCTATGTGCACAGATCTGATAAAATGCAAATTCATGTTATTTTATGCAAACATGTTGAAGCAAACATTTATTCATCTCTTACTTGTTTGTCTGGGTTCCAAGGTTTAAGTGGCTAGCTGGTAACCCGTTTCCTTCAGGTGGTTTCTCCATTGCCATGGAACAGCCAACCACTGAAGAGCAGAAAGGACATTCAGTATTAAGCTTAATTGGTGGCTGATAACTGCTAGGTAATGAGAGAATGCTATAATTACCATTTTTTGCATTTCCACCGTTACCTTGGGCATGAATGTTTTTGCTTAGCCTGTATTTCTAGTAAAAGACAAATCAACTTAGTTTCTTGCCACAAGGCATAAAAAGGAAAACACGATACTAGAAATTCCATGTCTACCTGAAGATGACTCTTAAGATGGTATAGTGTTAGTCCAGGGACACCCATGAGTCTCATGATTGTCTTTGGTGTAGCTTCTGCAAATTACAGAATTTAGATGGCAATCTTCCTTATGTTAGCTTGTATGGTACATATAGGGTTAAACGTGTACTTACTATCAGGCCCACCAAGTTGATTTACCGCCTCCACAAAACGCTCATGTAGTTCAGGTGTCCATTTTAACCTAGGTTTAGCATCAGTCGAAAGCACAAGCCCTGGCTCTGCTGGAATGCTCCCTCCTTGCAGAAGCATGTGCCTTTCTGGAGGGAATGTCTGCCTAGAAGACAGGAAATGGCTGTGGCTCTGAAGCTGTTGTTGATGATGATACATCTGGCATGAAGACATTGCAGGCTTAAAGGTTAGGACGTATGAGGAGGTCTCCTCTCTTTTTTCTCCTTTGTTTGAGCAAACCAAATAACATGCACATGAATACATGATACATCGCATACCTCTTCAATTCTGTTATGTACTGATATCTGGTTGTAGACTCCACAATCCTGATAGGAACTGTCTCTTGCAGTTTATCGGCCCTTTGTTTTTTGGTGAACTAAGGGTTCTTTGTCACACAATGGCGTTATATTCCTTGGGGAATGCTCTAAGAAACTATGACTACTCATGCCAACATGTTATGCAGAGTCTGGTTTTATAAGGAAGGCAAGTGAGGAGAGAATTTCGAATCGTTAGAACAAACACTCAAGCCTGGTCCAATCTTGGCGGCAACTGAAAAGAGGTATAGAGATATTATCCTTATTCCTTAAGGTACCTGTGGACCCTATGCGCACCAATCTTTTTATTTGTCAATTCTGCAAACACATTTGGATTCTGATTCCAACACTAACAAATATAGTTGATATTGCTTTAACTGGCACAAAGAGGTGTAAGGGGGTTGCAAGCATACATATTTGTTAAGTTTATTCTTCTTGCAGATAAAAGTGGGAACCTTGTTCTCAGGAAGAAGTTTTGAGATGTAGTTTGTAATAATGCCTTTGCGCTTGTAGGCCTACCATATCTTATATGTTCAGCACTAATTCCACTCTCCACCATACTTGTACCATGAAATCAAAGGGATTCTGTATGTTCAGCAACCATGGATTCTAGCAAATGTATGCCTTCAGGTTATACAACCATGGCATATAGACGATAGGAGAATAATTTTTATCATTCATACGAGAGCAAAGTTTAAATTTCTTTTTGACCAGATGCATCGAGAAGAAGAATTCAATAAAAGTTTTTCATATAAATAAAGTGAAAAGGAACTCATTCCCTTAGTGATGCCTTCCTTGGGACTGCACAAAAGCAAAGAATGGAATATTGGAATAAGCATATGATTCTCTTTTGTCTCATGTAAGTTTTGTACTTGTTCGGCTATCAGGGAAACGGAAAGTGGATAGACGAATCTGATGGGCTGTGCAAACTATATGGAGTCCTCTGAGTTTGGCTACTATTTGTTCTACGTAAGGCGCAGAAAGTCTGGGCTTAAAAATGATGGTTAGTTCCTTCACTGCTCTATGTTGCTTTTGCTTTGAAAACATGCTTATCTGAACCGACATGGTTAGTCTTGTTTATTCGCCCCTCCATACTTGAGCAAAACTGGCTCAGGTTCAACGTTTGATACCTCTAACTGCCATGAAGTCCAGTCATATGGAATAGGCGGCGCTTACCTTTGTCTTATCTAGAGTGTTTTTCTGTAAATTGTGAGGTGCTACAATTTTGCGCTGTAATAGTCCCTTCAGGTTGATTTGTTCTGTAGTCCAGCTTTTCCATAAGAGAATAGTCTAGTTATTTTTTTTCCATGATTCCATTTGTTCTTGTTATTGTGAGTTACAAATGCAAGATGCGCCACCTCGTAAGTTGGACCTCAGAAATCAAATCATTAACATGGTAAATCAGATATAACGAATTGCATTAAGATCCTCTCAGGCCTTTTCAAAAATAAAAGCTTGACAGGCATTCTTTGAAAAGCAACTAGTACGAGTGGTCCAAGGCAGTAGCATCTTCTTTATAGCTTGCTATTTTGCAAGGTTTGCTTGTTGCCATTTCGTGGTTCAACCAGTCTTCTCTGAAGTACTTAGAGGCCCTTGTTCCATCCATTAGGATAAGAAAACCGTCCTCCGATATGATATGATCTGTACCCCCATTCCTGTTCAAGTGAGGCATGCTGGTGCATTTCTGTCGTTCCAAACTAAAATCACCCTATGCATGATTCCATGAGCATTGGCTGGGGAATTGTGTTCAATTATGGCCGATCATCAGGAGCATAAGCCGAGACCACTGCGCATTAGAACATGGAATAAGCTCTTTCTGGCCGTAGCTTTATCTTTCGCATTGAATCCGACGAAAGCGAGCAAGGGGAGGAGAACGGAGAACTTTATCTTTGCGCGGGGATTACATTCAGTTGTTGCTTGTTAAGTGCTTGGAATCGTATGCTCCTGCTTTCTCTGTAAGCGCTCTTGACAATTATCGTTTTCGCAAGCAGGCAGGCCGGCGAGCACGCGATCCCGCGGGAAGGGAATAAGGAAAAGCGATGTTGACAAAGCTGCTGAAGGGGAATCCTGCGCTTTTTTCGAAGCAAGGATGAGAAGGAATATATCGCCTGTGTCGACCTCGCCTGCTTGGTTCTCTTCTGTTCCGTGACTTGGTTGTGCTCCGCTGGATCGTGCTCGTGCCAGCCGCCACAGGATGAGCACGTGTGAACCGTGGTGTAGGTATGTTATTGGTTGCTCTAAGAGTGTTTCTAAGAGTGTTTTGCTCAGCGGTCGTTCTTTCTTTACTGTATGAACTCATCCATTCGTCTCGGTTGCAGAATACGGGAACACTTCAAACGATGCGAATTGGAAAGTATATAGAGTAAGACCGCTAGACAAGCTGTTTCTATAGTTTGGTGAATGAACTAACGATACTTATGCTCGCTTAAAAAACTAATGGTTCGTGTATCTATTACTAGTACCCTTGTGGATGTTTTTATTTCTCACCTCGCCAGAAATATGTTTGCTTCTGTTCGTGTAGCGGAGCAAACATGGGTGTTCCACAGATTAGTTGCCCTAGTTGGAGACTTGAAGTTATCCTGGGCTTAGCAGCTTTGGTGAAAATTGATGAAAGGAAAAAGTCCACTCTACCGCTCTTAACTTTCGTAAAAGTCCGTTTTTTCTCTTCAAACTCCAAAACCGGACAAAACAGTTCCCTCAACTTTTAAAACTGTTCATCTTACCTCCTTGGCCCAATTATAATGGTTTTGAAGGCGATTTTATCTTTTTTCTTTTTTATTTATTTTGGCTGAATCTTTAAAAAATAATAATAAATTACAGAAAAATCATAAAATGGAAAATCTAATTTTGTTGGACTGTACATGAGTAGTTCTACATAGTGAACATATGATATGATATGCTTTAGTACAAAATTTTTGCTGTAGCTTTAGATCTACTCCCTCCGTCCCAAAAAAAAGAGTCATTCTCGCTTCCCAAAAAGTCAACAGCTTTTAACTTTGACTAAATATATTTAACAAAATATTAATATTTATGGTACATAATTAGTATCATTAGGTAGATCTTTGAATATACTTTCGTAATAAACTTATTTGGAGATATAAATGTTGCACGCATTTTCTATAAACGTAGTCAAAGTTGAGAAAGTTTGACCAGCACGTTTCTCACGGTGATACTATTTTTGGGACAGAGTAGTATGCAGTTTCTATGGTCCAATTATGGTGAAATTTTTTTTGATGGGCTAACTATTGTATAATTAAACTGTAGTAAAAATTTCATACCCATTGGATCATGTATAACTTAGTTATAGATTTTATTTAGGTTTATGCTTGTTAAATATAAATAAATTTATAACTAAGCTATACGTGATCCAATGAGTGAATGTTTTAGTACAGTTCAATTATACAATAATTAGCCCACCATAAAAATTTCATCACAATTGAACTATAGAAACTGCAACTGCAGCTATGAATTATTCTAATTAATTATAGAAAAGCATAGACTTAAAGCCACAGCAAAAACATTCTATATTATATGTTTATTGTATAGATCTACTCATGTGGAGTTTAACAAAATTGAGTTTTCTAACCATCTTTAAAACTGCTTATAACAGGATTAGGGAGGTAAGATAAACGGTTTCAAAAGTTAATGGAGATATTTTGCCCGGTCATGGAGTTTAGTTTTTTTTTCCTCTGTGAAATGAACCTGGCAGATCGAACACTCGGGGGCCTGGCTCTCTGTGGCCCTGCTGAAGTGCTGAACTATTGGAAACAGGCTGTCACCCCTCTATGCAACCGACCCGCGTTTTCGGCCGGGCTTCACGTGCGGAGCCGGCTCGCGATCGACACCGTTGCACGGAGGCAGGATCGCCAGGTCCGCGATCGACACCGTTGCACGGAGCCAGGATGGCCAGGTGAAAACGTGTAACTGTTGGTGTTGCTAAAAAAAAAGGTGAAAACGTGTAACTGTTGGTGTTGCTAAAAAAAAGGTGAAAACGTGTAACTTATGTATATTTTTATAGACTGTAGAAACCATTTGCGGTCAATCGAAAACTCATCAAATTGTTAATATAACTGTTTAGTATTGACATCGATACAAATGCTGACAGAAATTGAACAAAATAAAAAAATAAAATATGACAGTGGTAATAAAAGGGGTATAAACGACGCCATTTTTTCGGAAACGATTCCCAATCGCTGCTCGCCTCACTGTCTAGCGGCTAGCGTACACGGAGTGAACCGTGGTAGTTGGCCGTTCCCCTCAAAAATGCTGGGCCTGAACTGGATAGGTCAAGGCACATATTGGAGTCTCAAATCAGTCAGCTTCTTTGCATACCTGGCCCGGCCGGACTTTTGCTTAGGTCTAGTCGGCCCACATTCCAGACTAAATTTTACTTCCTGTCACATCGGATATTTGATACTAATTATAAAATTAATTATACCAATGAAAACTAATTTAGGCGAGACGAATCTATTAAGCTTAATTAGTCCATGATTTGACAATGTGATGCTACAGTAAACATGTGCTAGTGATGGGTTAATTAGGCTTAATCAATTCGTCTTGCGAATTAATCACGGCTTCTGCAATTAGTTTTATTATTATCTTATGTTTAGTCCTTCTAATTAGCATCCGAACAATCCGATGTGTAATCCATACCATTGCGTTGCCTGGGAAAACCTTTTTGCTTCTGCTTAGACAAGATAGGAAGGTACGCCGCTCGCGTGCATGTGATGCTGCATGTCTTTCTATAATTCTATCACAACGTGCAGTAACTACAACTCTTGCTGATCTAACCATGTGTTACTCTACTTCCTCCATCCTATAAAAAAAATATAAATCTCATTTTTCGAGGATAATCAATCTCAAATTCGATTGAGTATATAAGAAATATTGTCAATATTTGTACCTCCAAATATATTTATTATTGAAATATTTTTCATAATAAGTCTGGTGTTACGGTAACTGGGGTACGGGGTACAGGGTACTTGACATATAGTCAAGCTAGGACCTCACTGGATGATCCGCCAGTGACACGAACTAGCGTGGTTGGTTAAGTGTCTAGCGAAAGCCTGGATGGGGACGAGGACCAAGCCCATGGTGACCAGCATCTATGCGTACCATGGCTTGTTTGGTTGGTTGATTCTAGCCAGGTTGTGTATTGGTCCTTTGAATGGTTATGATGTGAATATTCCTACTCCTGCTACTGCCAGTGAGTCCGCGATTCGCTGCAAGGAGTCAATTAAATCTTCAATCCAATTTGGTTCTATCTCCAATAATATTATTGATGGGAACAATGTGGCAATGATGAAAGGCACTCAACGAAGGTTCCCAAGATCAATGCTCAACTTAATGAGCCATCAGTGTATGGTATAACCATCAAGGGGAATTCTTCTATGATTATTAATTCTTTGGGTGAAGCTTCTGATAGTCATTGCAAGGAGACAAAAGATGCACCACGAGTCTCCAGCTTGCACCACGCAGCCAGGCCCGCCAGAAATATATCTCAACTAGTGGAAGTCGCGCGCCCTCGCGCGCGGCGGCCGAAAACCATAGGCTAGTTAATGATACGGTAGAATTATTATGGAGGATAATAAGTATATAACACACCATGCGATGACCATAATTATGCAGCGTCAGTTTAGTTTGCCAAACTGTCGGTGACATACACTGAATTATGAAAATGTAAGAGGGTAATAGTACATTCAGTTTGGTCATTACTATATTGATACCGGTACCAGAAATGCTTGGTCGAAGCATTTTAATAGCCATCTACATACTTTTAGTTCAGAATCAAAGGTTACACCTTACGAATTCTCTTAACGACAGTGGTAGGCTGGATATTATACAGTTTACAGGCTGGAGAGGGTGCAAATAACTAATGCTAGATGGATGTGCAATGGCTTAGATATTGTACAGTCAACGAACCTCGAAACCAGTTCTACATCTATTTGTGCAGTATGATCATTGAGACAATTCTAAGCATCCTGATCCGCAAAAGCTTGATGGAACTCCCTTCTGAATGAGTGCAGCCTGCATTCAATTAGAAACGAAGAACACAGTGGACAGGGTATTAGAGGAAGTCTTGGGTTTTTTTAGTCAATTTAGAAGACTAAATGAGCTCAAAACGTGGTACATGTTTGATAATGGTCAAAGCCGAAACTTGAGGAATAGTTGGCTGCTAGTAGTTTGTTCATGCTCAAAGGAAAACATCATTATCTATTGTGAAAAACATATGACCTCAGATTCCAGGCTAAAATTTATGCAGAAGATAAAGTTCAGTGCCTGATCGCAAAAATATGAATGTGACAGATTAAACACATAATGTTTACCTAGTTTGACAGGTTGGCCTGCTTGAACTGCATCTTGACTGATGCTTCGTGATTTCAGATCTGGCCCTGTCAATTTATTGCAGACTTATCAAAAAGCTATGTACTCCCAAGTAAATTAGAACTAATTTTTTTCATATGTTAATACTTTCTTCCTGTCGTGTGTTGCATGGTTTTACTTTTTTGTCTGTGGCTGTGGCGGTGAAGCTGTTGGAGCACTGATATTTTCCTGTAGCACTCCTGGTGCAAGCAAATTGATCTTTGCTACGAAAATAGAAGCAGGCTGATTCATGGAGCTTCAGCTATGATAAGCCATATGGTTAGTAGTACAAAAAGCACCAGGTATAAAAAAATAGATAGATCCAACATCACAACATACCCATGGATACCGCAACCGAACTATTATAATTTCCTGTAAGGAGATTCCTGTAAAAATTGATCCATATGAAAAATTGCAAAATATCTCAATAGAAGCAATACTGCGATGAAGCACTAAAATATTAATTAGAAGGTGAAAATGAAAGGCAGGAACCGTCGATTAGATTTTCATTGCCATCTGTGTCAGATAACCATATTGCTAAAAGAATAATTTTACCAGGTTGTAGCCTAGCTCAACTTGCTTGGGACAAAAGGCTATGTTGTTATTGTTGTTGTTGTTGTTGTTGTAATAATTTTACCAGGTGTAAGCATATCATCCAACAAAATAGTGAGTAAATTTAAGTATGATATGAATCTGAATTTTCTGAACCTAGCAACCTCTATACTGTGGACTAAAAAATTCATTGTCACAATTGAGGCATAAAGCAGGTGACAAACTTGTAAATCAAGGACCATGTGATTCTTTCTCGTCAATTAGTTTTGTCGATGAAATCAAATGGATTGTTCAGCTACGTGGAGAAGTGAAACCACATTTAGGGGTGTAGGAGAAAAGATCACCAGCGCGGTGCAGTTAGTCCGCGCAGCAAAAGTTCTGAAATCTGAGCCAACAGTAGCAACCCACCTAGGACTAATTACTGGTAGGGAAAAATGCTAATGACATATCATAGTATAAATTTGTAAAGGAATTATTGGTTTTAGGTTATTAGCTATAGAGGGAACATGTCAGCATGTCAGCCATGTTGGATTGCATATAGGAAACATAAGCAACAGAAAAAGCATAGTTTATAATTTTTTTTGTCGCAAATACGCAAAAGGTTTGCGCATAAGCATAGATGATAATAGCAGGACCTCTCTATACACAAGAACAGAATAGATATCTATGATGACAATAGCATGAATGATAGTAAAAATATGTATCAGAAGAAGCATAGAGGCATTGAGCAAGCCGTAAGCCTTAGGGTTTGAATTACCCAGTTCCAAATATTTCAGACCTATAAGCTACTTGTACCCACCAAACCTCTGTTCTAGATGTTTTAGAGACCTGCAAGCACGAAGTAGCGTAAGCAATTACAATTGTATGGTAAGCACACACCAGCAGGAATTGTAACATGAATACAAAAGAACAGGACGGACCACAGGACAACGAAAAGTAGAAAAACACAACAATTTGCCTCCAAAGCTCCAGCTTTTGTGGTAAAAAAAATACAGGAAAGAACCCCTTTCCAGAGAGAAGGAACATCAACAGCAATAGAATAGAACTGCAGGACCCCCAAAATCCATAGGAACACAAAAAAAATGCAAAGTAGCCTCCAAATCTCCAGGCGAAAGATCAGGGCATCAACCTACATTTGTATGGAGGCGCAACTTTTTTTCCTAGCTGTGGGTGTGCTAGAGGCAGAAAAGGAAAATATTTTTTTTCCCGCGAACATGCGAATTGCATGTGTTTCATTAAGAGGGTAGCAAAGGTTACATGGAAGTGTCAATCACCGAGTGAGATGCCCACAAGTGACACCCCCCAACAAAGGAGTAAATGAAAAAAACAGAGCCGAAACTGAACAATCAGTACATACATTCTTTTTTTCACATCATGCAGTTTTTTGTGAGACTTGACATAGTGACATGTTGAAAGTCCTATGTTTGGTGTTGGTAATTAGTGACAATGCCTAAGTACTAATCCTATGCCTAAGTTGTATGTAGCATATGAGGATTAGTACATTCCAAGGTTGGTGGCAAGATGGACATTGTGATCATGAGTGGCCACACTTGGATTTGGACGCAACCCTACGTGATCAAGGCAAAGGTATATGCTTAAGGGTTGTGTTTTAGTAACCAAGACACCTGGTGGGTGTGGTTACATTATAGGATAGATAGCCGTACTATAAAGAGGGGAATGACGCGGCTATTGAACTCCTAAGTGCCTCTAGGTGTGCATTTCATGTCATATGCATTTGGATAGAACTAATAACGCCTCAAAAAATGATTGTGAAAATGCTAACACACATGCACATAGTGATGGTCACTTGGTGATGTTAGCACGTTTGCGAAGGCGGTGGAGTTTGAGCGGTAGAGAGGGTTTGGGGTCCTCTCTCCCTCCCGCCGAGCTTGCGAGGCGGGATTCAGGCGTTTTCGAGGGTTTGAAATGCCTATTTTCCACTACGCCGAAAGTCGGAAAAAGAAACGGAGGCAAACGGAGGTCACAGTAGTGACCGGACGCTGGACCGGACGTGGTCACTATTTGACCGGACGCGTCCGGTCAGCGTTCAGCGTCAGCGCGTTTTTCAGTTGGTTGATCGGACGCGCAGCGCGTCCGGTCACAGTCGACCGGACGCGTCCGGTCGATCAGGGAGCTTACTGGACTCCAACCGGACGCGGGCACTGTGGCGTCCGGTCAGTTCACCAGCACGTCCGGTCACTGTTTCGTTATGCGCGGCTCAGGGTTGACCAGCGCGTCCGGTCAGTTACGGGACCGGAGCGTCCGGTCGTGACCAGCGCGTCCGGTCGTTGCGACCAGCGCGTCCGGTCGGCGTTTCAAAAAAGAGCCGTTGCGTGACCGGCGCGTCCGGTCAGTTGGACCAGCGCGTCCGGTCAGCGCGACTGCTGCTGAATCAAGTTTCTAACGGCTATATTCGAAGGGGTACGTCTATAAATACTCGTTGGCCGGCTCAAGGCTCTCTCTCTTGGACATTTGACATACTTGTGAGCACTTTGAGCTAAGCAACTCCCCTCCCACTCATCTCTCTTACTTGTTTGCATATTCGGAGTGAGATTGAGTGATCCAAGTGCATTTGCATTGTGAGATTGCATCTAGTTGGCACTTGGTGGTTGATTTGCTGCGGGATTCTTGTTTCTCTTGGTGGTTGCCGCCACCTAGACGGCTTGGAGCAGTTTGGAGGCGTTGGCAAGAGTTGGTAATTGTTCTTGGCCACCTCCGGTGATTGTGAGGGGTTTGTGCCTACCTCGGCGAAGCGCCAAAGGCAACATTAGTAAATTGCTCGTGTCATTGCAACCTTTTGCCATTTGGTAGGTTCTTGTGGCGCCTTTTGAGAGGCTCGGTGTGAGACCGATTAGCCACCGAACCACGTGGTAAAGAGGGACACAACGGGGACTAGCGTGCCGGCAAGCACGTGAACCTCGGGATAAATCTTCGTGTCATCACTTTTATATTGTGATTGATTGATCCCGGTGTTCGGTTGTCTTTGTATTCATTGTTGATCATATTGGTTGGCTCAATACTTCGCCCCTCGGTGAAACTGTAACGGATCAACGTAATTATACGAGATTAAGTAAGAAAATCTTCCACCGAGGCGGTTAATTTAACAAACTTAAGCCCGTATAACTCGAGATTCCGTGAAATCACGAATGATTTCAAACCAACCAACATACAACCAAGATCGTACTGATTTAGCAGCCACAGTTCACACGATACATAAAGTTGACCATAAGGTAAGATACATCAGAGTTTAGAAATAAAAGTTATTACAACATAGTTCAACATAAAGTAGCGGAAGCAAATAGTTTTACGCACACACCCTTAGTTCAATTACAGTGCCAGTAGATAGTCATGGTCCACAAAAGCAGTAGATAAGACAAACGGAGCGACCTTTGCCCAAGGTCCTAGTTGTCACCCATCGTCGGATACAGACAGTTGGAGCAGTACCCGTAGTACATCTGACCATCTGCAACAACAATGGGAACAACGCCCTGAGTACGAGAATGTACTCAGCTAGACTTACCCGTCATAAACCAGAAATAACATGACACCAAGGAGCATGCAAGGCTTTATATAGTGTACTGGCTTGACTCATTTGCGAAAGGCATAAGTTATTAGGAATGACTAAAGATCACTACTTTTAGCATCATTTTTATGATAACCTATTCATGCTAGGTAAGCACCTATTACTAAAACAATCACTTGATTAACCATTAGCATCAAAGGTTACCATCTCAGGTTTAGCATTTCCAACATTAACCACATAACCATCCGTATTCCATCATTAACACTACGATGCCATAGCTCGAGTCAAGTGCTCACTAACCGGGAGCGACGGCGATTCGAATCGAATTCCTATCCAGCTGGAGATTTATTCCTCACACAAACCATGCTTCCCCCGTCAGGGTCGCGTAGATCACCAATGACACTTTCCAAGAAGCCGCGGGATAACAATCATGGATCGCACTACCCAGGGACCGCCCGACTGCCAGGACGCACCTTGGGCGTACTCTTCGCGTCCCCGTACACCCCCTTCAACACCAGTCTGCCAACCCGAGTTTATCCCAGCTCGAAAAGTGTCGCTAGCTTCGCGGTCGAAAGGTACTTTATTCGGCCAGCTAAATGTGAGGCATGCGTTCAACATGACAAGAGGGACGAGCAACGATCGGTCCTTAATCGACACAGACGGAATCACTATAGTCCAAAACCCTATAAGACTCTGCCCGGTCTCCATTTATACATCAACACTTGGTTACTTTTCAAGATTCACAAATACTGCTAACCATAGCCAGGTATTCGCCTATAACTCGCAGGTGACAGAAAATCACCCGACTTCTACCGATCTAAGCATGGCTAAGCAAATTACTCGATCCTGACCTAATAAGGTAACAGTAATTCTGGTGGACAAGGATAGTAATGCAACAACGGTTTCACTCAACTCCTATAACTTAATGCAACAATATATAATTATAATTCAGGTAAATAAGAATAGCTTTTATAAACTAGGAGACTTATAATGCTTCGGGGCTTGCCTCTTTCGAACGAGCTAGGATGGTGGTCGACGCACTCTGGCAGTTCCTCGCTTGGCTCTTCCTCCTCGGGCACCTCCTGTGCCTGGGGCTCCTGCTGGTCCGTCCAAGCCTGCTCCTCCGGTACTGCTGCCTGCGACTCCTCCTGCGATCCTGTATGATGCAAGTGCATAAGTACATGCGAATGATGCATCGGATTATGATGGAATGATGAAGTGACATGAGATGCAGACGAGCACATGGAATGAGCAGTTAGTACAAAACTTCATCTTCTACAAGGTAGTCCACGTCATCCAAGAACATGTACCCTAAGGTTTACCCAATTTGATTACACTAATTATCATACACCTGACACACGCAAGTGACCCTAATTAACCAAACCTTACCACCCTAACTCACTCACAACATCAGCAAGGCCTAGTGATGCTTCAAAGATACACCAAACATATTTTATTCTTTTTAAATTCTCATAAAGAATAATCATTTATTCCTTATTTAACTAGGGTTGTACTGCAACACCTATCTCTGGTGTAGATAAAAATCTACAAAAATTACAGCAGAGTATTCTTACCCTAACTAAGCTACCACTAAATTTTCATGGTAAAAGGAACTGTAAAACTACCTGTACAAAATAAACAAATTATAGCTTAAATGTGAGCATGAAATTGTTTTATACTAGGAAAAGTATCAAACAACAGATTTCACATTTTTCCTAGGTTACCAACAGTAAACTAACATGCTACAAAAATTATCATAAGTATGTTATATACAAATATTGCTTTCTACTAAAAATAACAAATATTAACAAATAAAGGCATTTGAACTACACTTCAAAAATTTCCCACAGAACATGCTTCACTAGCATTTTTCCTAGAAAGTACATCACTAAGAGAGATTAATGCAACAAGAATCACCTTTTTCACTATATTATTTCATTTACTGCAATTTTTCTAAGATAACAGCATATATAACAATTAAATAAAAATGTACAGTAAAGTGTCACAAAAATAACATGGGATATTTTTAAACTGTAGATCTATTCACAAGGAACATTTTAAACTTTATTTCATGATTTTTGGAGCTATAAATAATGAGATACAATTTTTGGAAGCTTTTTCAGATTTTCTGGAAATCAATTTCCTTAAAACCGAAATTCAAAACCGGACTTAAACGCTACGCGCACCCCGCTGTGACACCCGAGACCGAAACACTGAGACAGACAGGCGGGGCCCATGCGCCAGACGGGCCCACCCGTCAGCCGGTGTCGGCCAGAGGCGGCGCGGACGGCCGTGATCTCGCCGCCGGCGAGTCCTCCGACGACGGGGAGGGCACCAATGTGATCCTCTCATCGACGCGAACCCAGTGGTGCCTAGTGGGTGGCCAGACGAGCTCGGCATAGAGCTCGCCGGCGAGCATGGCGGCTCGGCGGCACGGGACGCCGTCGGCCGGCCAGCTCCGACCGAGATAGGCCGTGCGGTGAGGTCGGTGAGATTCGCGATGCAAGTGCGGTGCTCGTGCGCTCGAGAAATGGGCGAGAAGTGGTGTGGAGGGGTGCGGTCCACGGAGCGGGTCACTCCGGTGAGCTTGGCCGGAACTCCGGCGAGACATTACCGCGGGTGGAGGCCGAATCAGTGCGGGCCGAGGCGAGCACCGGATGCGCGATGACGAGGCGCAGCGAGGGCGAAGACGGAGGCGGAGGCGGTGAGCCGGAGCGGAGGCTAGGGCGGTTGCGGAGCTCGGGAGCCAGCAATGGCGATGGCGGACCTCTGCGGCTGCTGCTGCGGGCGAGAATGGAGGGAGCAACGAGGCGGACGAGCGCGCGGAGGGGGAGTAGGCGGGCGCGGACGCTGCGGGGGCCACAGGGCGCGTGTCGCTCGGCTCGACGGCGTACGGCCACGCGGCGGCCGAACGCTGCCGCAGCGCCACGACGCCATGCGCGGGCGCGCGCGCGCGGGCGAGCGGGAGGGGGACGACGCGGACGCGGGCCGGGCCGGCTTCGGCCGGGGGCCGAGAAGTGAGGCCGAAGCCCAGTAAGGCGAAAAATTGATTTTTCTTTTTCAAATAAATTCCAGATTTTAAATCTCTGTTTGAAATTCAAATTTGGGGATGAAAACGAGGTTTTCAGAAATTTGACCCAAAACAAAAGTTGTTCAAAATTTTATTCTCTACAACTTTCATATAGAACATTTTTCAAAATTCCCAATAGATTTTAAATTTGAGATTTAAAGCTAATTTAAAAATCAAACTCATTTATTTAGAATAATTTTTAAAACAGAATTTGAGGAGAATTTGAATCCAAATTTTGCTCCAATAATCAAGTTGATTTATTCTAGATTATTTAAAATTGCTACTTCTAAAAAGTACACCAACTTTTTAACATTTATTTTAAACTTAGGGTTTCCATTTATTTGCTTTTCAAGTTAAATTTGAAAAGGGCTACAAATCAAACAAGGCTAATCATGCAATGATGTTGAATGCTTATGCTCTGAAATGATAATGCATGCTTAACACCCAGGGGTGTTACAGAAACTGTCAGTGTTCGGACCTGAGGGGGTCCTAAACCAACGAGTAAAATGCTGCGTGTCCCTTTCCTGGATGGTGATGCAAGGAGAACACACGGGTGTTTATCCTGGTTCGGGCAAAAGAAGGCCCTACGTCCAGCGGGGGAGGAGAGGTTTGTATTTCCTTGCACCGAGGTGCTTGTGTAGGGGCTACAAGCTTGCGAGAGAGGGCGACGAGCCCAAGTCTCAAAGGAGAAAAAAGAAAGAGTACAAGATGATTGCTTGAGATGTCGATCGCTATGTTGTGTGTGACTGGTTGTCCGTTGTCTTCTCCAGAGCCCTGGCCTACCCTTTTATAGGACGAGAGGAGGCCAGGACGACGGGAGCCTTGAGATGACGTTTTGTTGATCCTGTTGAGGTGGCTGTAGCGACGTGCCTTAGAAATGGGAGGCCATCCTCTGGGACGTGATGTCGTAGGCGTCGAAATGACCCGGAGCGTCGTGCCATACCGTCCTTCCTTCCCTGTTACGCTGTGTTGGGGGTCGAGGCTGGGTCGAGGCCGAACGGATAAGTCCGAATCCCTGGAATCGTGGCGTACGGACTTTGTCGTACCTTCCCTCGAGGGTAACTAGTGATGTACAGTGTGAGGTAAGGTGGGTACAGTGACGTTTTTCACCTCCCATCACGGGATGGGCGGTTTAAACAGTGAGGACTGACACTGGTATTGTTCCCACGTCGACCATGCGCGCAGCCATGCCGGTAGGTGGTAGTAGGTAATTGCATTTAATGCTAAGGCTTTTGTCCAGAGGTAGGTAAAGAGAGGGGGTCGAGCGCCTCGATCCGGGCTCACGCGAGTCGGAGCGCTCCCGGGGGGCGGTCGAGCCCCGTGCGGGTCGGAGCGCGGTCGAGGCCTCCCGTCGAGGGGGCCTCGTACGAGTCGGAAATGGGACGCGGTCGAGGCGTCCCGTCGAGGGGGCCTCGTACGAGTCGGAAATGGGACGCGGTCGAGGCGTCCCGTCGAGCCGGTCTCGTACGGGGCGGACCTGTCGTGCATTTTGAAATGGGTGGTGCTTTGTCGTGGCTTAGTCGTTTTAGTTTTTATTATCGTCGAATGTGGGTACCCCTATACTATTGGTACCGACAGTAGCCCCCGAGCCTTTAGGTGAGTGTATGTTCACTCTCCTAAAGGTTTTTGCCGATGAACTGGAGTCATAGCGCCGTTTGCTTTCCCAGCGGGGGCGTCTGAGCGCTTTCAGGACTTCTTCCGGTGGGGGCGCGCGAGCGCACCCGCCGGGTGTAGCCCCCGAGGCCTCGGTGGAGTATTGAGAAAGTCTCCTCCGAGGTCTTTAATCGTGGTTCATCCGGGAGTAGGTGATGCGACCGAGCCCCCGAGCCTCGCGCGCACGAGGTCGATCGGAGTCCCTGCCGTCTTTCGTTATCCGACCCTCACGCTCATCCTTCGGAGAGGAGGAGGAGGGGTGGGGAACGTCGTACTACCCCGTTTGGGCGAGTCCGGCGATCTCCGGTGAGCTACTAGCGGGGAGATTCGAGTGAGAGTCCGTGCTCCAGTCGTTAGGAGTCGGCTTGGGGCCCGGGGGCACTCTTCAAAGATGCCAAGGAGTGGTCGTGCGGATGTCGGTTCCCTGCGACAGGATCCGAGGGCTCGATGCCTCCCCCGAGGGGATTCCTGCTTCGACCTCGTCCTTTGGCCTCGAATACGTCTTGGGATGCCTCGAGAGCGTGGCTCGAGCCCTGGCCATGTACGGGCGCATCCCTGGTCGTCCCTTGCTCTGTTGCTCGAGGGCAGCTGTCGAACCCAGGTCGAGGGCCAGCCTCCGTTCCCTCGAGACTTAAAATGGGCCCGGAGCCCGTTAAGGGAATCTAGGAATATCCGTCCGTGGATCTCGCCCCGCCCGTTAGCCTGACGCGCCTTTTTAGGGCGAGATCGTCGCGGTAGTGGGCGGCGTGGCGTTCAGTTACTGCGTGGGGGACGGCCACGTGCCTTGTTCCTGTAAGGCATGAGGGACGGTTAGGTGAGCGCATTTATTGCGGGAAACTGTTCCTACCTTTTTGCGCGGCCGTTGGACTTCCTCCTGGCCTATAAAGGCGAGACCCAGGGGTCCGTGCTCTCCTCCGGTCCCTTGCGCTCCTGCCATCCCTTAGCCTCAGGAAACCCTAGCCCTCTTGCGCCTTCCGCCCACATTGCTGCCGCCGCCGCCATCTCCTCCACTTATTCCCTTCCCGTCAGCGCTGATGGCCGGAAAGAGCCAAATCCTCCCTGCCGAAGACTGGGCCTCCTCCTCAGTGACGGAGAGGAAGCTGGAGGAGCTGGTTGAAGATGGGTTGCTGCGGCCGAGGACGAGTCGGTCGCGGCCGGAGTGGATCGCGCCGCCGCCGGCCCACCGGGAGCCGGCGCCCCCGGAAGGCTACGTGGTGAGCTTCGTAAGCTTCCACGAGCGGGGTTTCGGCATCCCGTCGTCGGTCTTCATGCGGGCGCTTCTCCACTACTACCGGGTGGAGCTCCACCATCTCGCCCCCAACGCCATCGCGTAGGCCGCCATCTTTGCGGCGGTCTGCGAGGGGTATCTCGGGGTGGAGCCGCAGTGGAACCTGTGGCTTCACCTTTTCAAGGCCGAGCTCTTCGCACGGAATGCGGGGGGAAGGGCGTCTTCTACGCAGCGCGGGTAGGGAGCTGCGTCCTGCAGTTGAGGTCGAGCCGGGCGGACCAGTACATCCCGGCTCGCCTCATCTCCTCGAACAGCGGGTGGCACGCGGGCTGGTTCTACCTCCGCAACGACGACAACCAGCTGCCGAGGTACACCGGCCGCGTGCTGACCGCCCGGGAGGACCGCTGGGTGTATGGTGTGCCGGACGTCGAGAAGCCGCGTCTGGACCCGTTGCTGGCGGCGCTGCAGCAGCTACGTGCTCGAGGCCTGACGGCGGCGGCGGTAGCGACGGCGTTTCATCGCCACCGGGTGATGCCGCTGTGCCGACGTCGCCTGCGCCTCGACCAGATGACTCCGGAGGCGTCTCTGAAGGGGAGCCGGATGTCGCATGAGGCCCTCACCCTCGAGGAGGGGCTTCGTCGAGCCCGCCGGATGGTGGGGACCTTCAAGGCGGAGGAAGCCGACCGGCTCCCCATGAGGCCCACTGAGGGGTTCGAGCCCGTGGTAAGTTTCTTGGTACGCTTGTTTTTTGGTTCTGTTTGTTTTTTAGACCCTCCCCTAATCCGGTCGACGCCAATGCGCAGGACCTGTCGGCACTGCGGGAGACACGACCGCCGGTTCCGGAGGACCAGCCCGCCCGGGACGTTCGACGGCAGCATGCCTCGAAGCAGAAGGCGGTCAAGGAGTCGACCAAGAAGCGGGCGGCCCGGAAGGCCAGGGAGAAGGAGGCGCGGAAGAAACTCCGGCGCCAACAGGCCCTCGACGGGCTCCCTTTGGAGCCGTCGCCCTCCGAGACCATGTCGGGGGAGGACGACGGCAGCAGCGGCGAGGATGATGATGCCTTGTCGCGGTACGAGGCCGCGGCCGGGCTGGGGAGCCTCCCCGACATCCGCCCCCTGCTGGAGCCCATCGCGGGGTCATCCTCCTCGGTCATCGTGGTCGAGGAGGTCGAGGAGGACGACGAGGAAGAGGAGAGGAAGAGGAAGAAGAAGGAGGAAGAAAAGAAAGAGGCGGGCCCCTCGGCAGGAGGGGCCGCCTTGCCCCGGACCCAGCAAGCGGGGTCGACAGGGGCGCCTGCCCCAGCCCAGGCCCCGCAAGCTCAGGCGGGGACGGGGGTGGTGGCGCCGACATCGTCGGCGGCGGCGCCTCCGTCGGGCGTGAGGACCCGAGGTCAGTTGGCCTCGGAGGCACAGAAGGCGCGCAGCGGCGCGCCGGCGAGAGCTCCACGAAGCGCTCGGTCCGCGGGTGGGGCTACCGCGAGGCCACCGCCTGCCGCCTCGAGCGGCTCGGACCGTGGGGGGTCGAGACCCCTGGTGCCGATCTCCGGGTAAGTTTTCGAGCTTAAGGGGACTTGTCTTCTTTTTCGAATTCATCGACCGACTTTATCTTTTATTTTTCAGGCTGAAGCGGAAGGCGGAGACCATGGGGCCCACCCCCGTGAAGTCCCTCCGAGCCAGCGCCGCCGTCCTTAACCGGTCGGCGGAATAGGACGCGGCCTGGGTCCGCGAGGTCGAGGCCGCGAAGGAGCGCCGTCGGCGGCAGGAGGTCGCGGGCGCTTCGACGGTCGCCGGCCCCGACCCTGCCGCGGCGGGGTCAGAACCGGCGAGGGTGGTGGCGCCCGGCCCGGTCGAGGCGGAGCCCGAGTCGCCGCCCTCGGCTGTGGCCACCGTGGAAGCGGCCGTGGAGGGGGCGACCGCCGATGCGACCGTGGAGGGGGCCGCACCGGCAGCGGGACAGGAGGCGGCATCGGCGAGGGGGCCGCAGTCTCAACAGGACCCGCCGGTGCAGACGGTGGGCGCGGCGGTGGGCGAGGTTGCCGGGCCCTCTACCGGAGCCCCGGAGGCGGCGGCGCCGGAGGTTGAGGTGCCGGTTGCGGGGGCACCGGCGGTCGGAGCGCCGGTTTCCGAGCCGCCGTCGGGCGAGGTACCGGCCCCAGAGGCGTCGACGGCGGAGGCGCGAGCTCCGGAGGCGCTGGTTGCCGAGGGGCCGGTCACCGCCGAGGGGCGGGCGCCCGTGGTCATTACCCTCGACGACGCCCCCCTAGACAGGGGAAAACAAATAATGGGGGCCGATGAGGGCGAGGCTACGAGCCGGGCTGACGCCTCGACCCCCGTCGGAGCGGCGGGCGAGGGCAACGAGGCCGGCCCTTCGACCGGGCCGGGAGGTGCCCCGGCCGCGTCGTCATCGTCGTGGCCAGACTTCGCCGCGCTGGCGATAGCGCGGGCCGAGGAGGAGATCCCGAGGTGGGGAGGGCCGCCCCTTCAGTTCAGGGACACCGCGAACCTCGACGCCGAGCCCATCCTCACTCTGAACGACAGAGATGAGGTCCATCGCTGGCAGTACCTCGAGGGCGTAGGCCAACATCTCGTTCGGCTGCTCAGCGTGGCGTCCGACGCCGTTTCGCGGGGCATGCGGGATGCCACCGAGGTACGATTAATCTGTCAGCTTGTTTTGTGGCTCTTAGTGTCTCTTTTCTTTGGATTTATTATGTTTTTCGGTTTTCCTTGAGTTAGGAACTCAAGGAGACCTCCCGCCGTAAGTCGCTCTTCATCCGAGGTGAGAGCGGTGTGTGGGCGTCGCTGTCCCGACAGCGGGCCCTGGTCGAGGAGACCCAAAAGAGGCTCGCCGATCGGACCGCTGAGATGGCGGAGCTGCGCACCGCCTACTCGACGGTGAAGGAGGATGCGATCCAGGCTTGGGCGGCTGAAGCCGTGATGCGCACCGAGGCGGACAAGGCCCGGGAAGAGGCTGCCCAGGCCCGCCGGGACCTCGAGCCCCTGCCGGCACGGGTCAAGGAGCTCGAGGAGGACGTCTCCCAGGTCGGCCATCAGCGGGACGCCCTCAACGTCCAGATCGGGCAGGTGACGGCCCAGCTTGGGGTGCTGAAGGGTGAGGTCTCGGTGCTGAACGGGGCCGTCCAGGAGAAGGACGCGGCGCTCCAAACCGCCCGCCAAGAGATCGAGGCACTGAAGGCGGCCGTTCGTGAGAAGGACAGCGCCCTCCTGGGGCTCGAGCGGACGTGCGGGGGGCTCCACGACGAGGTTGTGGGTTTAAAGACCCACGTCGGGGGTAAGTAGCTTGTTATGGCCATATAGTTGAGGCATCGTGTTAGGCGCTAATCTGCCTTGTCGTGTTTCAGAGCTGGAGCGCGAGAACCAGGAGACCCATTCGACCGCTAACTCCCTACAGAGCCTCCTCGAAGCCGAGACCCGGAGAACCCAGCTGCTCGAGGGCGCGATCACCTCGGTGTGTGACGGTCTGGGGGTCGAGCCCGACGTCGACACCGGAGAAGACGCTCCGGGGAACTCCTTCGTCCGTCGGGTGGCGGCGCTAGGCCACCTCGCCCGGGAGAAGATACGGGACAGCCTCCACCACGGCATAAAGAGGGCGCTGGCCGTCGTCCGCTCGGGTTTTGTGTTCGACATGGAGCTCGTTGCCGACGGCTTCATCACAGACCCGGAGCGGACGGATGCGGAGAACGAAGACGCCTGCTTGGATCTGATCGAAGCCGCAGAAGGGCCTGGGAGCCGTCTGGCCTCGCTCTTTGAGCCTGAGGTGGTGCCGCCTGCTGACGACGAAGGCCTGTGAGCCAAATCTGGGCACGGAGGCCCGTGTAATAGGTTAGTTATTTTGAAATTTGGTTGTGGTGGCCGTAGGGGCCTTAAGAACTCGAGACATAAACCAGTTCGTGGCTAATTTGGTTTTATGCGAGCTTTTCTTCCCTTAATGGCTTGGATTGTGCTCCCGTACGATTTACTTAGCACGCAGCTGCGTCCTTTGGCGTGGGGGAGTGAGTGGAGGTACCGTAGCCTCGGAGGCGTAAGTGATCTCGTGGCTCGACTGCCCTTAAGCTTTAGGATGCTGTTGCGGCTTTCGCAGATCGTATGAGAACTTGGCACCATTGACCTAAGGAGTGGCTCTTGAAATTTTTAAAAGAGTGTAAATTTTTGTGGGGACTGAGGGGTTCCCCCCTGTGTAGCCCCCGAGGGAGGGTCGATTCTAGTAGTACAGAGTCGATCCTCCCTCATCGTGAGACGAAAATTTTTACACTGCTGTATTCTTTATTGATGAAAAAGAAATTACAGAGCCTCGAGGCTTTCTAAGGAAAAAAGCGACGTAGATGTTCAATGTTCCAAGCGTTGGTGAAGATTTCGCCCTTCTCGTTGGATAGCTTGTAGGTGCCCGGCTTTAGTACTTCTGCGATTATGTACGGTCCTTCCCATGGTGGCGTGAGCTTGTGGCGCCCCTTGGTGTTCTGGTTCCGACGTAGCACCAAATCGCCGACGTTGAGGTCGCGCTTGCGTACGTGTCTGTCGTGGTAGCGTCGGAGACCCTGCTGGTACCTGGCAGAATGCAATAAAGCCACATCTCGGGCTTCCTCGAGCTGGTCGAGGGCGTCCTCTCTTGCGGCGTCGTTATTCCTTTCGTTGTAGGCCTTTAACCTTGGGGATCCGTATTCTATATCAGTTGGAAGCATAGCCTCGGACCCGTAGACTAAGAAGAACGGAGTGAACCCCGTGGCTCGACTCGGCGTTGTTCTTAGGCTCCACAGAACCGAGGGTAGCTCGGCGGCCCATCTTTTGCCGTGCTTGTTTAGCTTGTCGAAAATTCTAGGTTTCAGGCCTTGTAGGAGCATGCCATTGGCACGTTCTACTTGGCCGTTTGTTTTTGGATGAGCTACGGCCGACCAGAGCACGCGAACGTGATGGTGGTCACAGAAATCCAAAAACTTTTTACCAGTGAACTGGGTGCCGTTGTCAGTGATAATGCAGTTCGGAACTCCAAATCGATGGACAATGTCGGTGAAGAAGAGCACAGCTTGTTCGGACCTAATACTGGTGATGGGACGAGCCTCGATCCACTTGGAGAACTTGTCGATTGCGACAAGCAAATGGGTGAAGCCACCAGTAGTTCTTTTCAGTGGTCCGACGAGGTCGAGCCCCCAAACGGCAAATGGCCATGTGATGGGAATGGTTTGTAGAGCATGTGCCGGGAGATGAGTCTGCCTTGCATAGTACTGACAACCTTCACAGGAGCGTACTAGCTTGACGGCGTCGGAGACCGCGGTCGGCCAATAGAACCCTTGTCGAAAGGCGTTTCCGACGAGGGTTCGAGGCGCAGCGTGGTGACCGCAAGCCCCCGAGTGCAGGTCGTTGAGCAGGTCCCTGCCTTCCTTGTTTGTGATGCAACGTTGGAGAATGCCCGTAGGGCTGCGGCGGTATAGCTCCCTACTGTCGCCAATGATCACAAAGGTTTTGGCCCGGCGAGCGATCCGTCGAGCCTCGGTCTTACTCGAGGGGAGGTCCCCTTGGATAAGATAGTCGAGGTACGGCGCGCGCCAGTCAGGCTCGATGTCAGATGGTGGGGTCGATCCTTCCACCTGCATGGCTTCGGCCCCGGTCGAGGGGGCCTCTGCCTCAGGTGGGGGGTCGAGCGACGTCCCGTCGACCCCTCCGTCTGACCCAAGGTCGACGGATGGCCGTTGGAGATCTTTTACAAAAACGTCAGGTGGGACCGTAGTTCGACTTGACGCGATTTTTGCGAGTTCATCAGCGGCCTCATTATACTTGCGTGCTATATGGTTGAGCTCGAGGCCGTGAAACTTGTCCTCGAGTCGTCGTACCTCTCGGCAGTAGGCTTCCATCTTGGGGTCGCGGCAGCTCAAGCTCTTCATGACCTGATCGATCACTAGCTGGGAGTCGCCTCGAACATCGAGGTGTCGGACCCCGAGCTCGATGGCAATTCTTAGCCCCGTGACGAGTGCCTCGTATTCGGCGACGTTGTTGGATGCAGGGAAATGGAGCCGGATGACGTAGCGCATGTGAACCCCGAGGGGTGAGATGAAGAGCAAGCCCGCGCCTGCTCCTGTTTTCATCAAAGACCCATCGAAGTACATGGTCCAGAGCTCGGCCTGGAGCTGTGCGGGAGGGAGCTGGGTGTCGGTCCATTCAGCCAAGAAATCTGCCAATACCTGTGACTTTATGGCTTTGCGCGGCGCATAAGATAGGGTCTCGCCCATGAGCTCGACCGCCCATTTGGCGATCCTACCCGTGGCTTCCCGGTTCTGGGCTATCTCTCCCAGGGGGAAAGAAGAAACCACAGTAACTGGGTGGCCCTCAAAGTAGTGTCGGAGCTTGCGCCGTGTCAAGATGACAGCATAAAGCAGTTTCTGGATTTGAGGGTAACGGACCTTGGTTTCTGAGAGCACCTCGCTAATGAAATAGACCGGCCTCTGGACGAGCAAGGCGTGAGCTTCCTCGGCCCGTTCGACGACCAGGACTGCGCTGACTACTTGTGATGTCGCAGCGACATAAAGTAGGAGCGGTTCTCCTGGGGTCGGAGGGACGAGAATTGGCGAGTTAGAGAGTGTGACCTTGAGTTTGGCGAGGGCTTCCTCGGCCTCGAGGGTCCAGGAAAAATGTTCCGATTTCCTCAAGAGGCGGTACAGAGGGAGCGCTTTTTCGCCGAGGCGCGAAATGAAACGGCTGAGCGCCGCTAAGCAGCCCGTGACCCTCTGTACGCCTTTCAGATCTCGGATGGGGGCCATCTTGGTTATCGCAGAGATTTTTTCTGGATTGGCCTCGATGCCCCGCTTAGACACGATGAACCCCAAAAGCATTCCTCGGGGGACGCCAAAAACGCACTTTTCTGGATTGAGCTTGATATTCTTTGCTCGAAGGCATTTGAAGGCGACGTCGAGGTCGTTTACTAGATTATCGGCTCGTTTGGTCTTGACTACGATGTCATCGACGTACGCCTCGACGGTTGGTCCGATGTGCTCTCCGAAAACGTGCTGCATGCATCGCTGATACGTTGCCCCTGCGTTCCGGAGACCGAAGGGCATCGTAACGTAGCAATACATGCCGAACGGGGTGATGAATGAAGTCACGAGCTGGTCGGACTCCTTCATTTTTATCTGATGGTAACCGGAGTAGGCGTCTAAGAACGAAAGAGTTTCACATCCCGCAGTTGAATCAACGATTTGATCAATGCGTGGCAAGGGGAAGGGAACTTTCGGACATGCTTTATTTAAACTAGTATAGTCTACACACATCCTCCACTTCCCACTCTTTTTCTTAACTAATACAGGATTAGCTAGCCACTCGGGATGGTGAACCTCCTTGATGAACCCGGCCTCCAGTAGCTTGTGGATCTCTTCACCGATGACCCTGCGCTTCTCCTCGTCGAAGCGGCGTAGGCGTTGCTTCACCGGTTTGGACCCGGCCCGGATCTCCAAGGCGTGCTCGGCGACTTCCCTGGGTATGCCCGGCATATCCGAGGGACTCCACGCAAAAATGTCGACATTTGCGCGGAGAAAGTCGACGAGCACGGCTTCCTATTTCGGGTCGAGGGTGGCGCTGACGTTCAGCGCCTTCCCGTTGGGATCAGCGGGGTCGAGGGGCACGAGTTTGACGTCCTCTGCGGGCTCGAAGCTGCCGGCGTGGCGTTTTGGATCGGGAATCTCGTTGGCGAGACCGTCGAGGTCTGTGGCCAAAGTTGCCGATTCCAAAACCGCCTCGCCGTGTTCGACGCACTCGACGTCGCACTCGTAGGCATGTTCATACGAGGGCCCCACAGTGATGACGCCGTTTGGGCCGGGCATCTTGAGCTTGAGGTAGGTGTAGTTCGGCACGGCCATGAACTTGGCGTAGCACGGGCGTCCGAGGATGGCGTGGTATGTCCCATGGAATCCGACCACTTCGAAGGTGAGGGTCTCCTTCCTGAAGTTGGCCGGTGTGCCAAAACAAACGGGCAGATCGACCCGTCCGAGGGGTTCTGCCCGCTTCCCTGGTACGACTCCGTGGAAGCCCCCGACGCTAGGTTGTAAGCGTGCTCTCTCGACCCCCAGGAGGTCGAGGGTCTGGGAGTAGATGATGTTGAGGCTGCTTCCGCCGTCCATGAGTACCTTGGTGAGGCGCGTGTTGGCGATGACGGGATCAACGACAAGAGGGTAGACCCCCGGATTGGGGATGTAGTCCGGATGATCATCACGGTCGAAAGTGATGGCCACCGCGGACCAGTCAAGGAAACGAGGGACTGCCGTTTGCACGGAGAAGACCTCTCGCCGTTCTCGCTTGCGCTGGCGCGCTGAGAGGCGAGTCGAGGGTCCTCCGTAGATCATGAAGCAGTCGTGGATCTCGGGGAACCCCTCCTCCTTGTCATCACCCTTTGGGTCTTCCTTCTTGTCGGTGCTCTTGCTGCCTGCGCCCTCGAAGTACCTGCGGAGCATATGACAATCTTCGAGGTTATGGTTAATGGGTCCCTTGTGGTAAGGGCATGGCTCTTTAAGCATTTTGTCGAAGATGCCCCCGCCGGGGGGGCCTCGAGGCTTTTTGCGTTCGGTAGCGGCGACAAGCTCGTCGGCCGGGGCCTCGAGCTTGCCCTGCTGGCCTTTCTTCTTCTTGCGGTTGTTCCTTTTGGAGCCCCGGGTGGAGCTCGCAGGATCGTCGGTCTTGTGTTTCCCCGTGTCCTGCTCGCCGCCAAAGATGGCACCAACTGCCTCCTCGCCGGCGGCGAAGTTGGTGACGATGTCCATCAGCCCATTGGCAGTGAGGGGGGTGTGACGGCCTAACTCTCGGACCAACTCCTTGCAAGTGGTGCCCGAGAGGAATGCCATGATCACGTCAGAGTCGGTGACGTTGGGGAGTTCGGTGCGTTGCCTGGAGAAACGCTGGATGTAATCCCGGAGGGATTCACCTGGCTTCTGCTTGCAACTCCGGAGGTCCCACGAGTTGCCGGGGCGCATGTAAGTTCCCTTGAAGTTTCCCTCGAACACCCTTACGAGATCACCCCAGTCGTGGATCTGTTGGGGTGGCAGATCCTCGAGCCAGGCTCGAGCGGTGTCTGAGAGGAACAGGGGGAGTTGTCGGATGATGACTCGGTCGTCGGTGGCCCCGCCCAGCTGACATGCCAAGCGGAAGTCGGCGAGCCAAAGTTCGGGTTTGGTCTCGCCGTTATACTTGGCAAGAGTCGTGGGAGGGCGGAATCGTGCCGGGAGTATCGTCTCACGGATAGCCTTACTGAAGACCCGAGGGCCCGGAGGCTCGGGTGAAGGGCTGCGATCCTCCGAGCTGTCATAACGCCCGCCCCTGTGCACGTGGTAACCCCGAGCCACACCGTCACCGTGCTTGCGCGTGCGGCGCTCGACGATGTTGCCACGGGTGTCTCGAGGTCCCTGGTCGTGAGTGACGGGCTCAGGGGCGGGAGCCATCCGGATCCGTCGGGCAGGTTCAGGATGGACCGAGGCTTCTCTCTCGTGCCGAGAGGGCTCCGTGAGCCGCTCCGAGGCGGGCTCGCGTCGCCTCGAGGCAGAGCTCTCGGCCTGCTGCAGGGCAGCGGTCTCGAGGAGTTCTCGGATCTCATCTCGAGCCCGGCGCGCTTCGGAATTCGATGGCTCGGGCATGTTGCGGAGGAGCATGGTGGCGGCGACGACGTTCTGGCTGGCTCGAGCGAAGACCGGGGGATCGGTTACCCGGTCCTCGTCGATGCGACGGTTGACGTCGCGAGCTCTTCCGCGAGCTCTCCCGCCAAGTGCGCGTTCCGCACGCTCATGCTCGAGAGTTTGTTGGAGTAGACGCAGGTTTTCTCGTTCCTCGTCGAGCCTCTCCCGCAACTCGCGGATTTGGTCGAGCTGCGCCCCCTGATCCGCAAGGAGTTGAGCCTCGCCTTGCCCGGCAGGGTGCCCGTCATGAGGGGGCGTGTGCCTTCCTCCGACCGGCTGTTCTTCCTGCGAATCCGACGCGCTTTCAACATCGACGTTGAAGCACTCGCGGGTCGGATCGTAGGTGTCATCAGCCGAGTCGGAGTCAGGGGCGCCGAAATAATAGTATGACGGGGGAATGTATGGTCGTTGCGAGCCGCTACCGGGGTTGCGGCGTGGGGAAGCGGTCACACGGGGTTCTGTTTCTGGCGCCTCAGTAGAGTCCAGATAATCAGAAGCCGGCGTGGACGCGACGAGGTCAAGGGTGGAGCGTAGATGGTGCCCAGGGAGTTCCTCATAAGCACTCATACAAGTGCTCACGGAAGAAGCGTACGCCTGGGCAGCCGGAACTAGCCCAAACGGAAACGGCGAAGGCGATGTTGCCGCCCACGCCGGAAGAGATGCACGGGGCAGCGGCGTCGCACCGGGCGGAGGAGCGGCGGGGTTCTCCGCTGGCATGCTGTCCTCGGCCAGGCCCATCCTGCCCAGACCTTCCACGAGAAAATCTGGGCCGACGTCTGACTGGGAAGTGCCGAATCGGGGAACCCCATTATCCTCCGCGAGGTGGAGACGATGGTCGCGCCGGGCTCACCGCCGCCGAGCGGCTCGCGCCTGCCTGGAGCGACGGTACCGGCGGATTGCTCCCCCAGGCTGGGAGAGCTCGTAATCCTCGTCGGTAGGGTGTCTTGGCGGGAGTAGGACCATATCGTAGCCATAGCCGAGCGACATGAACTCCAAACTTCCGAACCAGATCACTGTGGCCAACGGGATAGGGCGTTCGGGGTCAGCCATCCAGGAAAAAGGCGGGAAAGCGACGTTAGCACGCAGCGCTCCCCTACCTGGCGCGCCAACTGTCGGTGTTCGGACCTGAGGGGGTCCTAAACCAACGAGTAAAATGCTGCGTGTCCCTTTCCTGGATGGTGATGCAAGGAGAACACACGGGGGTTTATCCTGGTTCGGGCAAAAGAAGGCCCTACGTCCAGCGGGGGAGGAGAGGTTTGTATTTCCTTGCACCGAGGTGCTTGTGTAGGGGCTACAAGCTTGCGAGAGAGGGCGACGAGCCCAAGTCTCAAAGGAGAAAAAAGAAAGAGTACAAGATGATTGCTTGAGATGTCGATCGCTATGTTGTGTGTGACTGGTTGTCCGTTGTCTTCTCCAGAGCCCTGGCCTACCCTTTTATAGGACGAGAGGAGGCCAGGACGACAGGAGCCTTGAGATGACGTTTTATTGATCCTGTTGAGGTGGCTGTAGCGACGTGCCTTAGAAATAGGAGGCCATCCTCTGGGACGTGATGTCGTAGGCGTCGAAATGACCCGGAGCGTCGTGCCATACCGTCCTTCCTTCCCTGTTACGCTGTGTTGGGGGTCGAGGCTGGGTCGAGGCCGAACGGATAAGTCCGAATCCCTGGAATCGTGGCGTACGGACTTTGTCGTACCTTCCCTCGAGGGTAACTAGTGATGTACAGTGTGAGGTAAGGTGGGTACAGTGACGTTTTTCACCTCCCATCACGGGATGGGCGGTTTAAACAGTGAGGACTGACACTGGTATTGTTCCCACGTCGACCATGCGCGCAGCCATGCCGGTAGGTGGTAGTAGGTAATTGCATTTAATGCTAAGGCTTTTGTCCAGAGGTAGGTAAAGAGAGGGGGTCGAGCGCCTCGATCCGGGCTCACGCGAGTCGGAGCGCTCCCGGGGGGCGGTCGAGCCCCGTGCGGGTCGGAGCGCGGTCGAGGCCTCCCGTCGAGGGGGCCTCGTACGAGTCGGAAATGGGACGCGGTCGAGGCGTCCCGTCGAGGGGGCCTCGTACGAGTCGGAAATGGGACGCGGTCGAGGCGTCCCGTCGAGCCGGTCTCGTACGGGGCGGACCTGTCGTGCATTTTGAAATGGGTGGTGCTTTGTCGTGGCTTAGTCGTTTTAGTTTTTATTATCGTCGAATGTGGGTACCCCTATACTATTGGTACCGACAGAAACCCTCCTAACTCAACTCCGCATTACTTTCTTAGTTATCTTTGCTAGCTAGTTAGCTTTGCTAGAATAGCTCTTTTGTGTACCTTGCTAGTTGTAGTTGTAGTTACCTTCTCGGTTTGACTTGTGCGGTTGAGTGTCATTATACTAGAATTGTGAATTGGATAGGTGGCTTGCAAACACCCCGTAGGCTAAGCAAAACTTGCATCTCGCTATTTGTTGTTTTGATAAACTTGTTTAGCTTGTCTTTGTAGAAATTTTTAAAAGGCTATTCACCAACCTCTAGCCATCAAGACCTTTCAAGTGGTATCGGAGCCGTGGTCTCCGTTTGTAAGGCTTAACGACCTCGGTGTAAGATGGCTCAAGTTGTGTTCAACCATGTTGAGGGCAAGCCTCCATTCTTTGATGGTGTCTCATCTTTTGATCATTGGAAAAGAAAGATGAAGCAATATCTTGGCTCTATCAATGAGAAGGATTGGGAGGTGACACATCATGATTATGCTATCATTGATCCCGACAACCTCACCAACAATGACCGTATCAACAACCAATGCAACACTATGGCTCTCAACACTCTCTACAATGGGATTGATGCAAAGGTCTTTGAGCAAATCAAGGATATTGAGATGGCAAGTGAAGTATGGACAAGATTAGAGGAAACATATGAAGGCACTTCAACGGTAAAGAGTGCCAAGCTCTATATGCTCAAGGACAAGTTTGCAAGCTTCAAGATGAAGGATGATGAGTCCATACCGGAGATGTTCTATAGACTACAAGTTAATGTCAATGATCTCAAGAGCCTAGGAGAAGATGTCAAGGACAAGGACTTCTCACATAAGTTCTTGATGAACTTACCTAAGAAGTTTGCTATCTTGAGGAAGATGATCCAAAGAGAGGGTTTGGACAAGGTGACTCCAAACCAAGTGCTTGGAGATGTCATGACCGATGCTCAATATGATGATGATGAAGATGAAGATGAGAAGAAGGAGATCAAGGTCAAGCAAGAGAAGCCCATTGCATTCAAGGCTTCATCTTCGAAGGGCAAGAGCAAGGTGGAGAGTGATGATGATGATCCATTCGATGATGAGACCATGGCCCTCCTAGTGCACAAGATGGGGAGGTTCATGAAGAAGAAAGGATATGGTGCAAGAAAGAGAAGAGACTTCATGAAGGCAAAGGAGATGCTTTGCTACAATTGCAATAGCCCCGATCATGTAGTGGCAAAGTGTCCCTATGAAGACAAAAGATATCATGATGGAGAGTTGAAGTTGAAAAAGAACAAGAAGGATAAGAAGGAGAAGAAAGAAAAGAAGAGCTTCACTATCAACAAGAAGAAGAAGGGTGGTGGCTATGTGGTCACTTGGGATAGTGATAACTCCGATAGTGATGACGATAGCTCTAGTGATGATGAGAGGACCACTCGGCGAGCCATTGCAAGCATCGCCCTCTCCAACAAGCCATCCATCTTCGACACTACATCGACATGCCTTATGGCCAAGCCTACCAAGGTAAAATATGATGATAGTGATGATGATTCTTGTGCTAGTGATGGTTGTAGGAGTGATGATGAGGAGGATGAGGACTACTCCAAGATGATCTATTGGGCATAATAGATCAAATGAGCAAGGGCTACAAGAGGACAACCAAGAAGTGCAAAATCTTGGAGCAAGAGCTCATTGCCAAGAGCAATGAAAATGATGCCTTGATGGAGGAGCTTGTTGCTCTCAAAAAGAGTAAGGAGTGCAAAGGAATTGAACAAGAGCTTAAAGCTCTTAGGAAATCCTTTGATGAGCTAGAGGCCTCTCGTGAGTGTCTAAAGAAAGACCACGAGGACCTTGAAGTTGCTCACACTAGGCTTAAGGAAGCCCACTCCTCTCTACTTGAGCTCATTAAGGAGAAGGACCTCAAGTTGGAGAAGCTCATGAAGGAAGCTAAGGAGGAGCAAGTGATTGTCACTTGTGATATTGGACTAACATGTGATATTATTGATGATTCTTTATTTGTTGGTCCTACTAATGCTTCATGTAGCTCATCATCATCCACCACAACCAACTCTACCTCTACTACTAGTGATTCATCACTTGTGGTTGAGAATGAGACTCTCAAGAGAGAGGTGGATGATCTCACCCGCGCACTAGGCAATGCCTATAGTGGGGATGCCCGCTTGCTAAAATGCTTGGGTAGCCAAAGGTTCTCTCTTAACAAAGAGGGTTTGGGCTATACTCCCAAGAAAGGCAAGGCGGCCTTTGTTACTCCAAAGTCTCGCTTTGTGAAGAGCAATGGTCGTTATTGCAATAGATGCAAGCAAGTTGGGCATCTAGAGATTAATTGTAATAAAATGAACAAGAACAACAAGTTTCATGCTAAAATGGATTACATTCCTTTTAATTCTTGTTATGTGCTTACCAAGGGAGAGAAAGGTGTGCATGCTAGGTTTGTTAGTACACCAATTGTGGGTCCAAAGAAGAAGGCCATTTGGGTACCAAAGAGCTTAGTTACTAATCTCCAAGGACCCAAACAAGTATGGGTACCTAAGAAACATTAATTTATTTTGTAGGTAAATTACAAGGCTGGAGGAAGGCATTGGGTGCTTGATAGTGGGTGCTCTCAACATATGACCGGTGATTCAAGAATGTTCAACTCTCTCAAATCAAATGATAGTGGCATTGATAGTATCACATTTGGTGACAATAGCAAGGGTGATGTGAAGGCTCTTGGAAGGATTGCAATCTCAAATGATCATAGCATTTCCAATGTGCTCCTAGTTGAAAAGTTAAACTTCAATCTTCTCTCGGTTGCTCAATTGTGTGATCTAGGTTTCAAGTGCATATTTGGTGTTGATGATGTGGAGATAGTTAGTGTTGATGGCTCAAATTTGATCTTCAAGGGCTTTAGATATGAAAATCTATACTTGGTTGATTTCAATGCTAGTGACACTCAACTTTCAACTTGCTTGCTCACCAAATCAAGTATGGGTTGGTTATGGCATAGAAGACTTGGTCATGTTGGCATGAAGCAATTGAACAAGTTAGTGAAGCATGACTTAGTTAGAGGCTTGAAGGATGTCACATTTGAGAAGGATAAGCTATGTAGTGCATGTCAAGCCGGAAAGCAAGTGGGCAACACTCATCCATTGAAAAGCATCATGAGTACTTCCAAGGTATTTGAGTTGTTGCACATGGATTTATTTGGGCCAACTACATACACAAGCATTGGTGGCAACAAGTATGGCTTTGTGATTGTGGATGATTTTACTAGATACACATAGGTATTCTTTCTTGTGGACAAGAGTGATGTATTTGACATATTCAAGAAGTTCATCAAGAGAGTGCTAAATGAGTTTGAGACCACAATCAAGAAAGTAAGAAGTGACAATGGAAGTGAGTTTAGAAACACAAGAGTTGATGAGCTATGTGAAGAGCTTGGAATCAAGCATCAATTCTCGGCCAAGTATACACCTCAATCTAATGGCCTAGTTGAGAGAAAGAATAGAACTTTGATTGATATGGCAAGATCAATGTTAAATGAGTATAATGTGAGTCATTCATTTTGGGCCGAAGCAATCAACACGGCTTGCTTCTATAGCAATCGCCTCTATTGCCACAAGTTCCTAGAGAAGACACCATATAAGATCTTAAATGGAAGAAAGCCCAACATTGCATACTTTCGGGTATTTGGTTGCAAATGCTACATCTTGAAGAAGGGCACTAGATTGAGCAAGTTTGAGAAGAAATGTGATGAAGGATTTTTACTTGGTTACTCCACTACTAGCAAAGCTTATAGAGTTTGGAATTTTGCTAGTGGTTTACTTGAGGAAGTTCATGATGTTGAGTTTGATGAAACAAATGGCTCTCAAGATGAAGAAAATAACTTGGATGATGTGAGAGGAACTCAATTGAGCAATGCTATGAAAGAAATGGATATTGGTGATATTAGGCCGAAGCAAGTGATTGATGTGGATGACAACAAAGATCAAGTGCTCCAAAGTCCAATTACACAAGCTAGTGGGTCTCTAATGCAAAATCAAGCTAGTACATCATCTCAAGTGCAACAAGATCAACAAGTGGCTAGTTCATCATCTCCAACTCATGATCAACATCAACATCCAAGCAATCAAGTGCAAGTGCTTCAACCAACCAACATTGCTAGAGACCATCCATTGGATTCCATCATTGGTGACATACAAAGGGGAGTTCAAACTAGATCAAGATTGGCATCATTTTGTGCTCACTCTTCTTTTGTGTCAATAGAAGAACCCACGGACATTGATAAAGCATTGAGAGATCCGGATTGGGTAAATGCAATGCATGAAGAGCTCAACAACTTCAAGAGAAATGAAGTATGGGAACTAGTTGAGAGGCCTAAGGATCACAATGTCATTGGAACAAGATGGATCTTTCGCAACAAGCAAGATCAAGATAGAATAGTAGTAAGAAACAAAGCAAGACTAGTGGCTCAAGGTTACACAAAAATAGAGGGTCTTGACTTTGGTGAAACTTATGCCCCGGTTGCAAGATTGGAAGCAATTAGGATTTTACTTGCCTATGCTTGTGCTCACAATATCAAGCTATATTAAATGGATGTGAAGAGTGCATTTCTCAATGGGTACATTCAAGAGGAGGTGTATGTGGAGCAACCTCCCGGTTTTGAAGATGACAAGAAACCCAACCATGTATATAAGTTAAGGAAAGCTTTGTATGGATTGAAGCAAGCACCTAGAGCATGGTATGAAAGATTGAGGGACTTCTTGCTATCCAAAGGATTTGTCATGGGCAAAGTGGATACTACTCTCTTTACCAAGAAGATTAGGAAAGACTTGTTTGTGTTGCAAATATATGTTGATGATATCATCTTCGATTCAACCAATCAAGAGTATTGTGATGAGTTTGGGAAAATGATGGCAAAGGAATTTGAAATGTCAATGATCGGTGAACTTAGTTTCTTTCTTGGACTTCAAATCAAACAAATGAAGGAAGGAACATTTGTGAGCCAAACCAAATACATCAAAGATATGCTCAAGAAGTTTGGCATGGAAGATGCAAAGGGCATTACAACTCCAATGGGCACTAGTGGAAGTTTGGATAGTGACAAGAGTGGCAACATGGTGGATCAAAAGCTATATAGATCAATGATTGGTAGCCTACTCTATGTGACGGCATCAAGGCCCGATGTGATGTTTAGTGTATGCATGTGTGCAAGATTTCAAGCCTCACCAAGAGAAAGTCATTTGAAGGCAACAAAGAGAATATTGAGGTATTTGAAGCATACACAAGATATTGGATTATGGTATCCCAAAGGTGCAAGCTTTGAGATAGTAGGATATTTGGATTCCGACTATGCCGGTGACAAAGTGGAGAGAAAGAGCACTTCCGGGACTTGTCAATTGTTGGGAAGATCACTTGTCTCATGGTCATCCAAGAAGCAAAATAGTATTACACTATCTACCGCCGAGGCCGAATACATCGCCGCGGGTAGTTGTTGTGCACAAATCTTGTGGATGAAGGCAACATTAAAGGATTTTGGAATCAATTTCAAGAATGTGCCATTGCTTGTGACAATGAAAGTGCCGTGAAGCTAACCAACAATCTGGTTCAACATCAAAGAACAAAGCATATTGATGTTCATCATCATTTTATTAGAGATCATCAACAAAAGGGTGACATTGCTATTGAGAGTGTGGGCACCGAAGATCAACTAGCCGATCTATTCACCAAGCCACTTGATGAGAAGAGATTTCACAAGCTAAAGAATGAGTTGAACATACTTGACTTCTCCAATATGAGTTGATGCACCCCAATGTTATGACATGCCTCTCCTTCGAGCCCCAAGGTACAATTGGTTGACATGTCATACATTCTATACTAAGGACATGTTTAGTGCATCTAGTCATGATTTCTTATGTTCTAGGCTCATTCATGAAAATCAAATGAATTTAAAGTTTATATGGTGCCACTATTGTTTCCATGACTTGCATGATCTAGTGGTAGCATATAACTTGTTTAAGTAGCTTGTGATCCTAAGTGTTTAATCTAGATCACTTGTCTAAATATTTGCTTCAACATGGTGCATGATAACCCTTCCAGTGAGGTGTGAAGAAGCTTGCCCTTAGATCAAACCGAAGCATTTTATTTATGCAAGCAATCTAGGTTGAATCACAAACTTGATCCTCACCCCAAAATTCAACATGATAATCTATCTAAAATTGGTCCCTTGTGGTCATTGGTGCCAAAGGGGGAGAAAATATTGTTCACAAAGATAGAACTCAAAGGGGAAGAAGCACAAAGGGGGAGAAAATGTTGTTCACAAAGGAGAAAACCTAAAGGGGAGAATTGATAAAAGAAGGGGATCAACTAGAATTTTGAGCACACAAGTAGGGGGAGCAAGCTCTTAAACATGAATGTTGCATTTTCCTGTGCACTTCATATGTATGATGCATAGTTATGCATTTCTTTTTCTCCGATACTTTGCTTGTGTGGTGACTTGCTAGTATAATTTGAATGGTGTATTGAAGTACTAGCATGAATAGGAAGTAGTTAGATTTTTCTTGGTTCATGTTTTTCAAAGTGGTACTAGAACCTTGCTTATAATGTTGATCTCACGAGGTTTCTAGTTATGTTTGTGCTTTTCCAAGTGGTATCTAACTACACAAGGTGCTAAGATGGTGTTTATCGCTACTCCGATGGTATCACGCTTCAAAGGTCTATAATCTAAAACACTTAGCACCTATTGGTAGTCAATGCTCCTAATCTTTCCTATCTAACATGTATGCTTCCTATATCCAAACATATAGCATACATGTAGGGGGAGCCATTGCTATCAATTTGAATTCATGATCATATGTCCATAATTCTTACACATGGTAATATACTTGGACAATGTGACATGGGTTCAATCAAAATTTTTATCATAATATCTTTGTGAAAGGTTTGTCACCAATTACCAACAAGGGGGAGATTGAAAGTCCTATGTTTGGTGTTGGTAATTAGTGACAATGCCTAAGTACTAATCCTATGCCTAAGTTGTATGTAGCATATGAGGATTAGTACATTCCAAGGTTGGTGGCAAGATGGACATTGTGATCATGAGTGGCCACACTTGGATTTGGACGCAACCCTACGTGATCAAGGCAAAGGTATATGCTTAAGGGTTGTGTTTTAGTAACCAAGACACCTAGTGGGTGTGGTTACATTATAGGATAGATAGCCGTACTATAAAGAGGGGAATGACGCGGCTATTGAACTCCTAAGTGCCTCTAGGTGTGCATTTCATGTCATATGCATTTGGATAGAACTAATAACGCCTCAAAAAATGATTGTGAAAATGCTAACACACATGCACATAGTGATGGTCACTTGGTGATGTTAGCACGTTTGCGAAGGCGGTGGAGTTTGAGCGGTAGAGAGGGTTTGGGGTCCTCTCTCCCTCCCGCCGAGCTTGCGAGGCGGGATTCAGGCGTTTTCGAGGGTTTGAAATGCCTATTTTCCACTACGCCGAAAGTCAGAAAAAGAAACGGAGGCAAACGGAGGTCACAGTAGTGACCGGACGTTGGACCGGACGCGGTCACTATTTGACCGGACGCGTCCGGTCAGCGTTCAGCGTCAGCGCGTTTTTCAGTTGGTTGATCGGACGCGCAGCGCGTCCGGTCACAGTCGACCGGACGCGTCCGGTCGATCAGGGAGCTTACTGGACTCCAACCGGACGCGGGCACTGTGGCGTCCGGTCAGTTCACCAGCGCGTCCGGTCACTGTTTCGTTATGCGCGGCTCAGGGTTGACCAGCGCGTCCGGTCAGTTACGGGACCGGAGCGTCCGGTCGTGACCAGCGCGTCCGATCGTTGCGACCAGCGCGTCCGGTCGGCGTTTCGAAAAAGAGCCGTTGCGTGACCGGCGCGTCCGGTCAGTTGGACCAGCGCGTCCGGTCAGCGCGACTGCTGCTGAATCAAGTTTCTAACGGCTATATTCGAAGGGGTACGTCTATAAATACTCGTTGGCCGGCTCAAGGCTCTCTCTCTTGGACATTTGACATACTTGTGAGCACTTTGAGCTAAGCAACTCCCCTCCCACTCATCTCTCTTACTTGTTTGCATATTCGGAGTGAGATTGAGTGATCCAAGTGTATTTGCATTGTGAGATTACATCTAGTTGGCACTTGGTGGTTGATTTGCTGCGGGATTCTTGTTTCTCTTGGTGGTTGCCGCCACCTAGACGGCTTGGAGCAGCTTGGAGGCGTTGGCAAGAGTTGGTGATTGTTCTTGGCCACCTCCGGTGATTGTGAGGGGTTTGTGCCTACCTCGGCGAAGCGCCAAAGGCAACATTAGTAAATTGCTCGTGTCATTGCAACCTTTTGCCATTTGGTAGGTTCTTGTGGCGCCTTTTAAGAGGCTCGGTGTGAGACCGATTAGCCACCGAACCATGTGGTAAAGAGGGACACAACGGGGACTAGCGTGCCGGCAAGCACGTGAACCTCGGGATAAATCTTCGTGTCATCACTTTCATATTGTGATTGATTGATCCCGGTGTTCGGTTGTCTTTGTATTCATTGTTGATCATATTGGTTGGCTCAATACTTCGCCCCTCGGTGAAACCCTCCTAACTCAACTCCGCATTACTTTCTTAGTTATCTTTGCTAGCTAGTTAGCTTTGCTAGAATAGCTCTTTTGTGTACCTTGCTAGTTGTAGTTGTAGTTACCTTCTCGGTTTGACTTGTGCGGTTGAGTGTCATTATACTAGAATTGTGAATTGGATAGGTGGCTTGCAAACACCCCGTAGGCTAAGCAAAACTTGCATCTCGCTATTTGTTGTTTTGATAAACTTGTTTAGCCTGTCTTTGTAGAAATTTTTAAAAGGCTATTCACCCCCCCTCTAGCCATCAAGACCTTTCACATGTATAGCATTGAAACCTCCAAGGTCATAGTGAAGTACATTGGCATGATATCCTAAAAACTGTGACAAAATCAAGGATCTATTAAATCTACTGAAGTGCAAAGTTTAGTGTATTTCCGGAGATTGTGATTGTGTTAACACCTTTAGTACAGTACAATTTGGTGATTTGTTGCGACAGTTAAAGCATAAGTCTGGACTTCCAAGTTGCACAATGCGGCTGTTTTATCTATATGATGAATGCAGGACCTAAAGTGCAGTTTAAAGTTAGGCACCATTTGAATATTAGAGCAGTAGTAAGGACTTTTAAGACATTCCACGAAGTAGATAGCTAAGTGTAGAAGCTAGCTGTGTGCCTGTGTCAAACAGCACCATCCGAACATTAAACCTAGTCTAAATGTCTCTTGAGAATACTGATTTTTTTATTTCACAAAACAGTAGGCAAACACTTTGACATTAAATCCATTGAGAATACTACGTACCTACAGGTACAGGTATGAAGGTGTAATCTACTATCCTTTTCTCAAATGTCTGAATAATTTTGTCCTGCCCTCTTCTAAGAAACATCCCTGAACTTGTCCGCACCCTGCATATGTGTCCATGAAGCAAAATGAGCATCACAGATGATGTACCATCCATGAACTCGGAATTTTGGTAAATGTCCAAACCTGCTATCTTTGCTTGCTCCAGTTGCTGAATCAACGACTGTTGAATTCCTCATATGAGGCTTTGCCAGTGAAATCAAATGATCACATTCTTCCTCGACTGAGAACAACATAAAATTCAGTCATAACTTGATTGTTTGGTGAAGCAAACTAAAATGGGTTGGAAATAGTTGGCAATAACAACATAGTTGATTATGAAAATTTGATCATAACACTAATACTGATACTACTCCACTTTTCTATTATGCAATCTCTACAACAGCAAACATGACTTCATAATCATTCAAATGATTTGGGCCTTTGGCAAGTGAGAATAACTATAACGCTTCAGCTGGATTCATAATCATAAAACGAAGCAAATATTCAGCCCATATGGTTAAAACCTGAGCATGGACTCTAGATCCACCACGTCGGCAATGGCAATTAAAAATATGCCTAACACTGACAGTAAATGGGATTCGTACCCCTAGCTCAGTTTCATTTCTTGGGCTCTTGGTGAAGCTCAATGACGCCATATCCCATATAGACAGTACCGCTGGCCCCCAGATTCATGGCCGCGATAACGGAAATAGGCATGAAAGAACTAATCACTAACACAACAAAAATCAGAGACTCAAAGAGTCTAGGGTTTGGCCCATCCGACATAGTACCTAGGGTTTCGCCGAGAGGAGTAGCGCAGGCGCCCCCGGCGGGAGGAAACATTGAGGAGGCCGCAGGGAGGATGGGGGAGACGGAGGGGTGGTCGAGCCCCATCCGCACCGTCGCGCCGCCCCACGCCGGCGCGCCGCCTGCAGGCCACGCCGTCGCCTCGCGCCCGCCGCCGCCTGGGGATGGATGAGGAGGAGGAGGAGGAGGAGGGCCGAGGAGGAGGCGGAGGGCTGGCATGGCGCGCCGCTGGCACCCGCCGCCATCGCCACTGGCCTCGGGAAGACGAGAGAGGGAGCGAGGAGAGGGAAGCGATGTTTTTTTTCTTTTATTTTTTACCGAAGGCAAGGTGCGATGTATATATTTGGTCGGCTGGATCCGGTGGAAGGAATCGAGGCCGTTGATCTCGAAATCCAACGGTAGATACAAATTCGAGTGACGTGGCCAGGCTGCCCATTCGGGAAGGCCCCGCCGCTTATCCGTTCTAAATTCTAAATTTTGTTTGTGCAGAGCCCATATGCACCCATCCAAATACGCTAGAAGTTACCACCAGATCATATGGTGCACATGAGTGGATAGGCCACTACACATAGATAAGTTGGTCCTCACTGACCGTCGCGTATCATAATCGATAATGATATGATGAGGTGTCCATCCGGACGCCACGCCCCCACACTCCACCTTATCCAGCCCACTCGTCAGTCCTCTGCTCCCTTCTCCAGCGCGAGGCTCCTCGCTGCGAGGCCACTCGCCGTGGTCTTCTCCAGTGCGGCGGCACCACATCCGCCCCCATCCCACGCTGCTCCGCACTCCTCTCCTGCGCCACACCCCATCCACCTCGTGCCGTCGGCAGGAAGGAGAGGTTTGCAACCGTTCCTGGGTGTACACTAGGTTGTTGACGTCCCCCTTATCCGAGTTGCAGGCTATCGCAGTTTCTCACCAGGTAGGTCGTGCCCGCCGGCGACGCTGTGTTTCAAGTGTTTTTGACATTTCAAACCTTTTTGTTTCAAGTGTTTCATCTAGATGTTGTAAAAGTAGATCTGGATGTTGCATATATTTTTTAGTGTTTCTGGCGTTTCAGACTTATGTTTCAAGTGTTTCATCTAAATGTTGCAAAAGTCGATCTAGGATGTTGCATATGTTGCAATGGCAATATACGTAAGTTGCAAGTCTATGTTTCAACTATTTCATGTGTTTTAGATATTTGTTTCAAGTGTTTCATCTTGATGTTTCGAAAGTTGATCCGGTGTTGCACATGTTGCAATGGCTATACACGTATGTTTCAAGCTTTTCATCTGTCTTTAGACGTATGTTGCATATGTTTCATCTGGATATTTCAAAAGTAGATCGGGTGTTGTAGATACTGCAATGACACCGGTGGCCAGTGGAGGGCGGCCTGTCACATGGTTTTGGCTCCTACCTCACGCCTTCCTCGCGCGACGCACCTGGCCCTCTCTTCTCCCTCCCCTCCCTTCACTTCCCCCATCTTGACATGGCAGTTTGAGCTCGACCTAAGCGAGATGGGTGTGGGACGAGAGAGCTATGTGCATTGGGTACAAGCGCGGGAGCTCCATCTGGACGGATGATGCCTCTGAACGGGATGGGCACGGGACGGAGGGAGCTACGTGCATCGTAGTAGGGAATAGGGTGCAGGAGCGGGCGTTCAGACGCTTATATATAGTTGTACAATTGTACTCCACTATTTTCAAAGTGTTATTGTTGCCATCACATTTAGGTCACATGGATAAAATTGTCTTCCACACGTGGCAACTCCACGATTCTCATGACAACTTTAACGTATGGTCTAAGGGCAACTAAGTCTCTTTATATCCTTCTTATTGGCATAATAGAGATTTTAGCAAAAGGGGTATTCTGTAACAGTTTCTTTAATTAGATCTTCAAATATTGTCATCATTTATTTTGGATTTTCTTCATTTGCCAAAGATGGAGAGCAAAATTTGTTCTCTAGAGCGAACACAAGAGAGAGAAAGTTGTGGAGAGTGAAAATATAAATATTAATTTTTATTTAAATAAATAACTCTCCAAAGGATGATTTAGAGAGTGAGTTTAAGAAATATACTTGAAGTGCCTCAAGGAGAGGAAAAAACAACAGATGCACATTTAGTTTATCTAGATAAAAATTCATATCATTTCTCTCTCCATAATTTTAGTGTCATGTCATCCAACTTGCTTACGTAGCACCTACTTAATGAAAATGAAACTACTAAAAAGACTAACCTAAGCAAAGCATCCTACATGACAAACGTGCATGTTTGCATCTCATTTTATGAAACTTGGTATTTTATTTTTATGGTAACAACGTAATAACCCAATTGGCATCATGATTTAATTTGGTTCATTTTCGAAGCGATGAACCAAAATTTGAACCTCAAGTAGTCCTAAATAGCTCCGATTGCTCTGTAACCGGAGTATAGAGAATTCGCTAAAAAGACGCGAATGTTGAATTAGCATATCGACGTAGGAGTACGGTCCAATATTATTTAATGTAATCAAATCTATCTAGCCCGTACTCCTTGCGTACTCATAATTAATTATCTTCGTGCTCAAGAAAGGGAAGAAAAGCAAACCCTTTCTTCAAGACAAGAAAAACGATATAGAATACTCCTACTCGTATGGTATGCGAGCCCCGAGCTAGAGCATTTTAATACCACAATTAACCTAGCCAATTTCCGAAGGGCCCACGACGTGGCCCACTTCCATCGCCCTTCATATAATACTCGTTTCCTCTCCGACCCATCCGCCTTGCCTCTACTGTTCCCCTCCCTCTCCTCGCCGCGCCGCGCCGCCTGATCAATCGCCCAACCCTAGGCGGCAATGTCCCTCCGGGCGGCATTGGTGGACGTGGACATGGAATGCGTCGCAACGGGGCCGGAGGAGATATGGCGGCGCCGGCCCAAGACCAAGATCGTCTGCACCCTAGGTCCGGTCTCGCGCTCCGTCGAGATGTGCGCGCGCCTGCTGCGTGCCGGCATGTGCGTCGCGCGCTTCAACTTCTCGCACGGCTCCCACGAGTACCACCAGGAGACCCTGGACAACCTCCGAAAGGCCATGGACCTCACCGGCCTCATCTGCGCCGTCATGCTCGACACTAAGGTCCACCCTTCGACTCGCTTCATGTGCTTCCCGGCCTTCACGCGCCGTCGTTTATGTCGTCAACCTTTTTTTAAAAAAAAAGTAGTTTTGGCCGATTTAGGTTTCCGTTGTAGGCTGTTGATCCGATCTTGTACGTTGTTTCCCTATGTTGATTTGCGATTATGTTTCGAGTTTCACGCGTGAACGATTTTAAAACTTCAGAGTTCAGATGAGCGTCAAAATTGTCACTCGTTGGTAATGATCGACCGCCTAATAAAGTACTATTTTTGAAGTTAGCTTCTGTCGGATGTCATGTGTTGTTTGTTCTTTATTGTTTGACATGTGCCTTGTCCGTACTGGTTGAGGCAAGGGTAAGATTGCATCTTCTTCTGCCGTGCTGTTTTATATTAACCATCAATTTTTAGTTTGGTACCTGACATTTTCCCAGGTATATATTGTTTCAATGGCATTTATGATCAGCATTAGTATTTCTTGCTGATTATTTGCGTCTGATTTGTTTATGTAAATCACGGTGGTATTGGTTAGTGGGTTCGTTAGATGCGTGTATGTGGTTGACATTTGTGGCGTGGCCAATTGGAATTTGTGTGGCTGACCCAGACATAGTTTTGTTGCGTGCAACTTGCATTGTCCATGCGCTTATCAATGTTGTCATGGTATGATGGCTGGAAGGCTTACAGAATTTGGATGTCATATTAAACTTTTTTTATTATACTAGTTGATAGCTCTAAGGTACCTAATGGGCTATTGGCCTTCCCCAGTCCCTTTAGACGTCTGGGTTCTCTTGTATGATCTACTCATTTCTTTTTTTTGGATTGCTGTCAAATTAATTAGCCATGTGAAGCTAATTTCTTTGTGAAGCCTTGAGTGGTTGATTATGATATGACGGGCATTGACATATCATTACTCTTTGTTTGAAAAACATCCACATCATTTTTTTATATATGATATATGATCAGTTCATTCACCCATAGACTACTGCTTTCAACATAAATGATTAGTTGATATTAGCTTGGAAACTGGCTTTTCAGATGTACAATGGGCTAGATGGTAACATTCACTTATTCGAGAATGACATATTCTCATGTGCCTTATTAATATTATTTTTTTTATTATTCTCTTAGACAGACAGCAGTGTAGCACAGGAAGAGGATAAATAATACTTAGAATCAATGCTGTTGTAATAAAGCTGTTGTAGTAAATAATGAATCTTTTTTTTATATCTGGAGGGATCAATGCATTGTTTCTTATCATATGATATGATATATGATTATTTCAGCAATGTATTGTTCTATGGTGCCATCATAGGTCCTATTATTGTTGTTGTTTTTATTCTCTTATTAGATTATTAAATAGAATAGGTAGCAGTGGAGCGTGGAAAGAAATCAATGCTGTCGTACTAATTAACGAACCATTGTTTACCAAGAGGGATAGATGCATTGGTTCTTTTTATATGATGCATATAATATGATTATTTAAGGAATGCATTGTTCTGTGGTTCCATAAGACACTATTTTTATTCAGGAGATAGATGGCCTTGCTGCTCGTCATGAAGAGCCTTGAAAATGAACTTTTATGCTGCATTAGATGTATTGTATTGTGATTTGGTCCATGCTATTCTGATGAAATATGTTTTGTCTGATTACCTTCTTACTGTTGGTCGTTTTGATGATAGACAAGATTGTAAAGTTGTAGCACAAATCTCAACATGGAGTTGTGGTTCTTGTCTAAATATACTGCATGGTTGATATCTAATAACATGAAGATGCAATTACTTTTGATGATTATTAGAGGTTCATCAATTATCTATTATGCTTGTGATGGATTTGACTAGCTCTGCGTACTGTTTGCCATAAATTTATTTAATGCTAAGAATATTTTTCATGCATCTTTTCTTGTCAAACTGTTTGAATATCTTATGGAACTTAATGCATGAATAGAAGAATGCATCAACTTATTTAGTTTGCTGAAACCTTGTAATTTACTATTTTTGTACAGGGACCAGAGATCCGCACAGGTTTTTTGAAAGATGGCAAGCCTGTAAAGCTGACACGGGGGCATGAAATCACCATCACCACTGATTATTCCATTAAGGGTGATGAGAACATGATTTCCATGAGCTACAACAAGATTGCTGTAGACCTGAAGCCTGGGAGCACAATACTATGCGCTGATGGCACCATCACATTCACTGTGCTTTCCTGTGATCCTGTGCAAGGCCTGGTTCGTTGCCGTTGTGAGAACTCAGCTCTCCTGGGGGAGAGAAAGAATGTCAATCTTCCTGGGGTGATCGTGGATCTCCCAACCTTAACAGAAAAGGACAAAGTGGATATCCTTCAGTGGGGTGTCCCAAACAACATTGACATGATTGCGCTATCCTTCGTACGCAAAGGATCAGATCTTCAGATGGTCAGAGGTGTGCTCGGTGAGCATGCCAAGTCAATACTACTTATGTCCAAGGTATGCCCATCTCCTGTGTCTATGTGTTATGGTGGGGAACGTTTACCAGCGGCGTGGGAACAAAAGTGGCTGAGCAGCCGCCGCGCCAGGAAGGTTGGGGGCGCAGTTACCAGGCGGCTGAGCCAAGTTGTTACATCCTTGGTCATTTAGTTTTCTCAATTAGAATAATTAGAAGATTTGCTTTATTATTTCCTTAAGTTTAGCAGTGAGGTTGTTAGGCTTTGTTATAAGTATGGAACAATTCGGTTAATAGAGATTCAGCCTGGGATTGAGATTTATCTCCCCTTGGGCCCCCGGGCTCTACTGTTCACGTCACCCTTCCTGCCACCGTTCCCATCTGTTCTAGGGCGCCGAGCACGGCGCCTCCTCCACGCCGCCACCGCGGATTCAAGCCGCGGCCTCCCATCCTCCATCACTACGCTCTACGATCCCTTAGTTCCAACAACCTGGTATCAATGTCAGGCCCTGGATCATCCTCCTCCGCCGACGCCTCCTCCGTCGAGGCCTCGGCATCGGCTCCACTGACCACCGCCGCCGCCCTGATCCCATCTTCGCCTCCTCTGCCGGTGGTCACCACGGTGTCCACCAACGCCCTGGACGCGCTCACCACGGCTATCCTGGGCATGCAGCGCCAGATGGGCGACCTGGCGCTGCGCGTCGCGGCGATTGAAGGCTAGGTTGTTGGAACTAAGGGATCGTAGAGCGTAGTGATGGAGGATGGGAGGCCGCGGCTTGAATCCGCGGTGGCGGCGTGGAGGAGGCGCCGTGCTCGGCGCCCTAGAACAGATGGGAACGGTGGCAGGAAGGGTGACGTGAACAGTAGAGCCCGGGGGCCCAAGGGGAGATAAATCTCAATCCCAGGCTGAATCTCTATTAACCGAATTGTTCCATACTTATAACAAAGCCTAACAACCTCACTGCTAAACTTAAGGAAATAATAAAGCAAATCTTCTAATTATTCTAATTGAGAAAACTAAATGACCAAGGATGTAACAACTTGGCTCAGCCGCCTGGTAACTGCGCCCCCAACCTTCCTGGCGCGGCGGCTGCTCAGCCACTTTTGTTCCCACGCCGCTGGTAAACGTTCCCCACCATAACATCTCTCCCGCCCTCGAGAAACAGCTCGTCCTCGAGCTGGAAGTCAGGGAAGCGAGCCTTGAAATCGTCGACGAGCTCCCATGTGGCGTCGGACTCCAGCAAGTCTGTCCATTCAACAAGGACATGCCAGGCCCCCCGGCGAAGTTGAGCGCGCACCACGCGCGCTGGCTGATGTAGCAGGCGTCCATTGTGCAGTGGAGGTAGCGCCGGCGGTGCAGCAGGCGGAGGTCCCCGGAACGGCTTGAGAACGCCCACGTGGAACACATCATGTATACGGGCACCCTCAGGAAGACGGAGCCTGTAAGCAACAGGCCCAATCCGCTCGGTGACCTGAAAAGGTCCGGCATATCGGGGGCTCAGCTTGCCACGGAAACCAGGGACCAGGGACTGTGCTGGGCGATGGAGCAGTCGAAGAAGCACCCAGTCGTCGACGTTGTACTCGAGCTGTCGATGCTTGGCGTCATAGTACTTCTTGGCGTAGGCTTGAGCCTGGATCAGACGGTCCCGTACCTCAGCGAGGAAAGCGTCGCGGTCTCGTAGGAGAGCATCCACTGTGTCCGTGGACGCCGACCCCGCTGTATATGGCAGCAGAGTAGGCGGTGGCCGCCCATAGACGACCTCAAACGGAGTTGTGCGCAGCGCCGAGTGGTACGAAGTATTATAGCAGTATTCGGCCCAAGGAAGCCACTCCAACCATTTGCGCGGCCGATCACCAGTGAGACACCTGAGATACATAGCAATAATTTTGTTAACAATCTCCGACTGACCGTCGGTTTGCGGGTGAAACGCCGTGCTCATCCGGAGCTGCACACCCGCCATCTTGAATAAGTCCCGCCAAACATGACCCGTGAACACCGGATCGCGGTCGCTGACGATGGACACTGGAAAGCCATGAAGACGGACAATGGCGTCGAAGAATGCCTTGGCCACCGTGGCGGCCGTGTAGGGGTGACTCAGTGGAATGAAATGAGCATACTTCGAAAAACGATCGACCACTGTCAGAATGACACTCTTGCCGTTGACACGGGGAAGGCCTTCAATGAAGTCAAGAGAAATATCCGCCCAGATCTGTGATGGAACCTCGAGGGGCTGAAGGAGGCCAGCCGGGTGCAGCGCCTCCGTCTTGTTGCGCTGACAAACTGAGCAGGCACTGACATGTTCCTGGACCAGCCTTCTATCATGGTTGATGACAAAATCGCGTCGGAGTCGTTGCAACGTTTTCTGGATGCCCTCATGGCTAGCGTGCGCCAGTTGCAACACCGCTGGCAAGATCGCTGATGACTCCGGAACAGCCACGCGGCTGCCATTGAGCACAAGGCCGTCCACAACGCGCCATGGCGTGCCGCGTTCTGCCACGACTCCATCACGGAACGCCCGCAACGCCGGGTCCTCCTGTAACTCGCGGCGCAGCTCATCGTACAGCTGAAAGGAGGGAGCGCTGATCGCGTCCAGTAAGGCTGCATCATCCCCGCGACGTGACAGAGCATCGGCTACCGTGTTGAGCCGTCCCGGTCGGTACTCCACACTGAAATCATAGCCAATTAGTTTGCTTACCCACTGGTGTTGAGGCACGGTGGAAAGGCGCTGATCAAGCATGAATTTTAGCGCATAATGATCTGTCCGGACGACGAACGAGCGGCCCCAAAGATAGGGACGCCAGTGCCGCACCGCTTGTACCAAGCCAATGAGTTCTCGCTCATATGCTGCAAGTTTCAAGTGGCGAGCTGCAAAGGGCCTACTGAAAAAAGCGAGTGCGCCATCTCCTTGGTGCAGCACCGCACCGAAGCCCGAGCCGGAGGCATCGCAGTCGACCACAAACGACTTGGTGAATTCAGGCAACTGCAATACCGGGGCGGTGGACAGCGCCCTCTTCAATGCGTCGAACGCTGCCGTAGCCTCCGGGGACCAAGCGAAACTGTCCCTCTTGAGCAGCTGGGTCAGCGGCGCCGCGATCACGCCGTAATCCTTGATGAACCGGCGATAATAGCCGGCCAATCCCAAGAAACCCCGGAGTCCGCGCACTGAACGCGGCTGTGGCCATGTGGTAACTGCAGCGACTTTGTCATGATCCATAGCAACCCCGGCGGCCGAGATGACATGGCCTAGGTAAGTCACAGACGACTGGGCAAAGGAGCATTTGGCACGTTTGAGGCGAAGCTGATGATCTCTGAGCGCTGACAGAACTGCATTGATATGCTGCAAATGAGAAGACCATGATGGGCTATAGATGAGTATGTCATCGAAGAACACCAATACAAACTTCCGAAGGAATGGCCGGAGCACAGTGTTCATTAAGCTCTGGAATGTGGCCGGCGCATTCGTTAACCCGAACGGCATCACCAAAAACTCAAAGTGTCCCTCGTGGGTACGGAACGCCGTTTTTTCGATGTCATCGGCGTGCATCCGAACTTGGTGATACCCGGAGCGCAAGTCCAGTTTGGTGAAAAAATGCGCCCCCTTCAACTCATCTAGCAGTTCTTCAACCACGGGAATCGGAAACTTGTCCTTCACTGTCTGTTGGTTCAGCGCGCGGTAATCCACGCAAAAGCGCCACGAACCATCATGCTTCTTCACGAGGAGTACCGGCGCTGAAAATGCCGACGTGCTGGACCGAATGACGCCCTGCCGCAGCATAGCAGCACACTGTTCTTCCAATTCATCTTTCTGGAGCTGGGGATAACGATAGGGGCGGACCGCTACTGGAGGAGTGTTGGGCAACAGGTGGATCCTGTGATCGCAGGCGCGCGCCGGCGGCAAACCTTGCGGTTCCGCGAACACATCTTCAAATGACTGCAGCAAGGTGTCCAGCAGCTCCGGCTCATTATGGATGAGATTGAGACGGCGCGTCGACTGGACGTCATGGCGTGTTGAGCCAATCCCTCTCCAGAAGACCCGGCGACCACCACGTGTGAAAGCCATACATAAGTCATCAAAATCCCAAAGGATGGGGCCAAGTGTGCGGAGGAAATTGACGCCGAGCACCATATCCCACTTGTCCAGGGGAATCGAATAACAATCCACTGAGAACACTTCATCAGCGATCCTGATACCCACATCACGGGCTAGGCCACGGCAGGCCACTCTATCACCATTAGCAACAATGACTCCGGCTCCTGGACAGGGCGAGAACTGCAGGCCAACTCGACGTGCAACATCCCCTCTAACAAAATTATGGGTTGATCCGGAATCCAACAGTGCCACAAATTGGTCATTGCCAATGGTCACATAGACTTGCATAGTATCCTCTGTTCGAATACCGGCAATAGCAGCGAGGGAGACCACTGGCGGTTGCTGATCAGTAGCAGCCTGTATGTCATCCTCGGAGTCCTCCGGTTCTTCAACAATATAATCTGACGCCTCGAGGTAGAATAAACGAGCGCACTTATGCCCCTGGACATAGGGTTCATCACAATTGTAGCATAGGCCTTGCTTGCGGCGTTCCGCCATCTCAGCAGGTGAGAGGCGTTTGAAGGTACGGGCAGGGGTTGACTGTGCCGATGACGATGACTGCAGTGGTGCCCCCTGTGCTGAAGACGCCGCTGCCGGTCCTTGAGGCAAGCGACGTGACTGCCGTACCGGCGGCGCGGTCAAGGCCAGAGCCTGACGCCGCCGGAGTGCCGCGGTATCACAAATTGTCCTTCCCTACCTATGAGGGCAAGGAGGACCCTCTAGGATGGCTCAACCGTTGTGAGCGGTTCTTCACTGCCCAGCGCACCCGCGAGGTCGACAAGGTTTGGCTGGCCTCTTTCCATCTGCTCGGATCAGCACAACAATGGTATTATGTCATCGAGCGAGATGCCGGCGTGCTGTCCTGGGAGGACTTCAAGCTACTCTGCCATCAGCGTTTCGGACCGCCACTGTCCACCAATCATCTAGCAGACCTCGCGCGCTTGCCATTCACTTCAACTGTGGATGCCTACCTCGAAGCGTTCCAGGCCCGGTTGGCGCATGCCGGGCGTCTCACGCCACACCAGCAGGCGCAGTTGTTCACCGGTGGACTGCCGGATCATGTCCGCATTGATGTTGAACTCCACGAGCCGCAGGATTTGCAGCGAGCGATGCGCCTGGCGCGTGCATACGAGCGCCGCAACGCAGCACCGGCGCTGGCCTTGACCGCGCCGCCGGTACGGCAGTCACGTCGCTTGCCTCAAGGACCGGCAGCGGCGTATTCAGCACAGGGGGCACCACTGCAGTCATCGTCATCGGCACAGTCAACCCCTGCCCGTACCTTCAAACGCCTCTCACCTGCTGAGATGGCGGAACGCCGCAAGCAAGGCCTATGCTACAATTGTGATGAACCCTATGTCCAGGGGCATAAGTGCGCTCGTTTATTCTACCTCGAGGCGTCAGATTATATTGTTGAAGAACCGGAGGACTCCGAGGATGACATACAGGCTGCTACTGATCAGCAACCGCCAGTGGTCTCCCTCGCTGCTATTGCCGGTATTCGAACAGAGGATACTATGCAAGTCTATGTGACCATTGGCAATGACCAATTTGTGGCACTGTTGGATTCCGGATCAACCCATAATTTTGTTAGAGGGGATGTTGCACGTCGAGTTGGCCTGCAGTTCTCGCCCTGTCCAGGAGCCGGAGTCATTGTTGCTAATGGTGATAGAGTGGCCTGCCGTGGCCTAGCCCGTGATGTGGGTATCAGGATCGCTGATGAAGTGTTCTCAGTGGATTGTTATTCGATTCCCCTGGACAAGTGGGATATGGTGCTCGGCGTCAATTTCCTCCGCACACTTGGCCCCATCCTTTGGGATTTTGATGACTTATGTATGGCTTTCACACGTGGTGGTCGCCGGGTCTTCTGGAGAGGGATTGGCTCAACACGCCATGACGTCCAGTCGACGCGCCGTCTCAATCTCATCCATAATGAGCCGGAGCTGCTGGACACCTTGCTGCAGTCATTTGAAGATGTGTTCGCGGAACCGCAAGGTTTGCCGCCGGCGCGCGCCTGCGATCACAGGATCCACCTGTTGCCCAACACTCCTCCAGTAGCGGTCCGCCCCTATCGTTATCCCCAGCTCCAGAAAGATGAATTGGAAGAACAGTGTGCTGCTATGCTGCGGCAGGGCGTCATTCGGTCCAGCACGTCGGCATTTTCAGCGCCGGTACTCCTCGTGAAGAAGCATGATGGTTCGTGGCGCTTTTGCGTGGATTACCGCGCGCTGAACCAACAGACAGTGAAGGACAAGTTTCCGATTCCCGTGGTTGAAGAACTGCTAGATGAGTTGAAGGGGGCGCATTTTTTCACCAAACTGGACTTGCGCTCCGGGTATCACCAAGTTCGGATGCACGCCGATGACATCGAAAAAACGGCGTTCCGTACCCACGAGGGACACTTTGAGTTTTTGGTGATGCCGTTCGGGTTAACGAATGCGCCGGCCACATTCCAGAGCTTAATGAACACTGTGCTCCGGCCATTCCTTCGGAAGTTTGTATTGGTGTTCTTCGATGACATACTCATCTATAGCCCATCATGGTCTTCTCATTTGCAGCATATCAATGCAGTTCTGTCAGCGCTCAGAGATCATCAGCTTCGCCTCAAACGTGCCAAATGCTCCTTTGCCCAGTCGTCTGTGACTTACCTAGGCCATGTCATCTCGGCCGCCGGGGTTGCTATGGATCATGACAAAGTCGCTGCAGTTACCACATGGCCACAGCCGCGTTCAGTGCGCGGACTCCGGGGTTTCTTGGGATTGGCCGGCTATTATCGCCGGTTCATCAAGGATTACGGCGTGATCGCGGCGCCGCTGACCCAGCTGCTCAAGAGGGACAGTTTCGCTTGGTCCCCGGAGGCTACGGCAGCGTTCGACGCATTGAAGAGGGCGCTGTCCACCGCCCCGGTATTGCAGTTGCCTGAATTCACCAAGTCGTTTGTGGTCGACTGCGATGCCTCCGGCTCGGGCTTCGGTGCGGTGCTGCACCAAGGAGATGGCGCACTCGCTTTTTTCAGTAGGCCCTTTGCAGCTCGCCACTTGAAACTTGCAGCATATGAGCGAGAACTCATTGGCTTGGTACAAGCGGTGCGGCACTGGCGTCCCTATCTTTGGGGCCGCTCGTTCGTCGTCCGGACAGATCATTATGCGCTAAAATTCATGCTTGATCAGCGCCTTTCCACCGTGCCTCAACACCAGTGGGTAAGCAAACTAATTGGCTATGATTTCAGTGTGGAGTACCGACCGGGACGGCTCAACACGGTAGCCGATGCTCTGTCACGTCGCGGGGATGATGCAGCCTTACTGGACGCGATCAGCGCTCCCTCCTTTCAGCTGTACGATGAGCTGCGCCGCGAGTTACAGGAGGACCCGGCGTTGCGGGCGTTCCGTGATGGAGTCGTGGCAGAACGCGGCACGCCATGGCGCGTTGTGGACGGCCTTGTGCTCAATGGCAGCCGCGTGGCTGTTCCGGAGTCATCAGCGATCTTGCCAGCGGTGTTGCAACTGGCGCACGCTAGCCATGAGGGCATCCAGAAAACGTTGCAACGACTCCGACGCGATTTTGTCATCAACCATGATAGAAGGCTGGTCCAGGAACATGTCAGTGCCTGCTCAGTTTGTCAGCGCAACAAGACGGAGGCGCTGCACCCGGCTGGCCTCCTTCAGCCCCTCGAGGTTCCATCACAGATCTGGGCGGATATTTCTCTTGACTTCATTGAAGGCCTTCCCCGTGTCAACGGCAAGAGTGTCATTCTGACAGTGGTCGATCGTTTTTCGAAGTATGCTCATTTCATTCCACTGAGTCACCCCTACACGGCCGCCACGGTGGCCAAGGCATTCTTCGACGCCATTGTCCGTCTTCATGGCTTTCCAGTGTCCATCGTCAGCGACCGCGATCCGGTGTTCACGGGTCATGTTTGGCGGGACTTATTCAAGATGGCGGGTGTGCAGCTCCGGATGAGCACGGCGTTTCACCCGCAAACCGACGGTCAGTCGGAGATTGTTAACAAAATTATTGCTATGTATCTCAGGTGTCTCACTGGTGATCGGCCGCGCAAATGGTTGGAGTGGCTTCCTTGGGCCGAATACTGCTATAATACTTCGTACCACTCGGCGCTGCGCACAACTCCGTTTGAGGTCGTCTATGGGCGGCCACCGCCTACTCTGCTGCCATATACAGCGGGGTCGGCGTCCACGGACACAGTGGATGCTCTCCTACGAGACCGCGACGCTTTCCTCGCTGAGGTACGGGACCGTCTGATCCAGGCTCAAGCCTACGCCAAGAAGTACTATGACGCCAAGCATCGACAGCTCGAGTACAACGTCGACGACTGGGTGCTTCTTCGACTGCTCCATCGCCCAGCACAGTCCCTGGTCCCTGGTTTCCGTGGCAAGCTGAGCCCCCGATGTGCCGGACCTTTTCAGGTCACCGAGCGGATTGGGCCTGTTGCTTACAGGCTCCGTCTTCCTGAGGGTGCCCGTATACATGATGTGTTCCACGTGGGCGTTCTCAAGCCGTTCCGGGGACCTCCGCCTGCTGCACCGCCGGCGCTACCTCCACTGCACAATGGACGCCTGCTACATCAGCCAGCGCGCGTGGTGCGCGCTCAACTTCGCCGGGGGGCCTGGCATGTCCTTGTTGAATGGACAGACTTGCTGGAGTCCGACGCCACATGGGAGCTCGTCGACGATTTCAAGGCTCGCTTCCCTGACTTCCAGCTCGAGGACGAGCTGTTTCTCGAGGGCGGGAGAGATGTTATGGTGGGGAACGTTTACCAGCGGCGTGGGAACAAAAGTGGCTGAGCAGCCGCCGCGCCAGGAAGGTTGGGGGCGCAGTTACCAGGCGGCTGAGCCAAGTTGTTACATCCTTGGTCATTTAGTTTTCTCAATTAGAATAATTAGAAGATTTGCTTTATTATTTCCTTAAGTTTAGCAGTGAGGTTGTTAGGCTTTGTTATAAGTATGGAACAATTCGGTTAATAGAGATTCAGCCTGGGATTGAGATTTATCTCCCCTTGGGCCCCCGGGCTCTACTGTTCACGTCACCCTTCCTGCCACCGTTCCCATCTGTTCTAGGGCGCCGAGCACGGCGCCTCCTCCACGCCGCCACCGCGGATTCAAGCCGCGGCCTCCCATCCTCCATCACTACGCTCTACGATCCCTTAGTTCCAACACTATGTCTGTATGAATTTGTGTTTTTTTAATGCTGCCATTTGCTTACTTTGTGCCATCAAACTCTTATGCAGGTTGAGAATCAAGAAGGTGTTGCCAATTTTGATGAGATACTTGCAAACTCAGATGCTTTCATGGTTGCCAGAGGGGATTTGGGAATGGAGATACCCATCGAGAAGATATTCTATGCTCAGAAGGTGATGATCTTCAAATGTAATGTGCAAGGAAAGCCTGTTGTTACTGCAACCCAGATGCTGGAGTCAATGATTAAATCTCCCCGCCCTACAAGAGCAGAAGCAACTGATGTCGCCAATGCTGTCCTGGATGGCACTGACTGTGTGATGCTTAGCGGTGAGACTGCAGCTGGGGCATATCCAGAGCTAGCAGTGCAAACAATGTCAAGGATTTGCCTACAAGCAGAGTCACATACAGATTATGGAGCAGTTTTCAAGTTAATCAGTAGAGCTGCCCCAATCCCTATGAGTCCACTGGAGAGCTTGGCGTCATCAGCAGTTCGAACTGCCAACATCTCTAATGCATCACTCATCTTGGTCCTCACGAGGGGAGGCACAACCGCAAGGCTCGTGGCCAAGTACAGGCCAGCAATTCCAGTGATAACTGCTGTGGTCCCAGAAATGAAGACGGATGATAATTTTAACTGGACTTGCAGTGATGAGCGCCCTGCCAGGCACAGCATGATTGTGAGGGGCCTGATCCCGATGCTCAGCGCCGCTACAGCGAAGGCATCTGATACTGAGTCGACTGAGGAAGCCATTAGCTTCGCCATAGATCATGCGAAGAAGCTCAAGATCTGCAAGTCAGGGGATTCAGTCGTCGCCTTGCATCGTATTGGTGCATCATCTGTCATCAAGATCTTGACAGTCAATTAGTGTTGGTGACGTGGGTGGGTCTTCACTGGGGCAAATTTTGTTAGGCTGTGAATGGACCCTTGCTAGTTTCATTTTGTTGGCTCATTTGCATGTCTAGTGAGCTTCGGAGGTAAAATTTGGCTTTTTAGGAATGAAAAAAGTTTTTTGCTGTAGGGAACTACGCAATGCTTTTGAGCATTTTTATATGTTTGGGATCTTAAATAATACATTATATTATATACAATTATATCTATGCTATAATGTGTTTTGTGACCTATTGATATCGTATTTTCATGTTATTTGGTGATTCAGTTCTTATGCTACGCACGGTAGTTCATAAACTGAATTTTCAGTCTTTTAATCCGAGCTGCTGAATTAGTTATGAGAGCCTCAGCAACACTCTGGGAAACGCGTGCAAACACGGTGGCAACTGGCAAACGCCTACCAACACAAACCGTGTGGACCATAGCAAGACTATGAGCACATACTTCAATGTAAATTTCGCTTTTCAGGTAGTTATGAATCTCATTTAACTGTGTTTATAGAAAATAGTATTAACATTTACGTCTCCACATAGAAGTACTATAAAATACATTCTATAGCAAGACTATAGCACTATACGTATCTTGCGAAGTGACATGGCCCTGTTCATCTGGCTTATAATCCGTCTTATTCGGCTTGATTTTTCAGTCGGAACAGTATTTTTCTCACAAAAAAATCAGCCAACAGTGTTTTTCAGCCGGCTTATAATTCCAGCCGAATGGCCTGGCATGATGATCATCTCACCTAGGGTGTGTTTAGTTGGTGAAAAGTGGGTGAAAAGTTCATGTAGCACTTTTCGTTGTTATTTGACAAATATTATCCAACCATGAAGTAACTAGGCTCAAAAGATTCATCTCGACATTTACAGACAAACTGTGCAATTAGTTATTTTTTACCTACATTTAATACTCCATGCATGTGCAGTGGCGGGCCTACAGTAATTCAAGGGTATTCAATTGAATACCCAAATTTTTTGGCAAAAAATCATATATATATATATAGTGTACACACGTAAATATATTGGGAAAAAAGAGAAAATGCATACAAACTGGATATCCTGTAGCCCAAAACGACATGTTTCTGCTCCTTTCTTCTCCCTAACCCGAAGGCCCAATTGAGTTGTGTGCACATTTCTCGGTCCCCAATTTACAGTTACCTGGTCTAATTTACTATTCCCTAATTTGATTTTAGTATCCAAAAGTTGTATTAATAATTTGTATGTTTCCTTACGATTTTGTTGTTTCCCAGCCTCTATATATTCTGTATATTTCTACTTTTGGTATACGTTGAACTTCAACAATTTCAAGTTATGCTCAAATTTTATGAATATATAAAATCATACTTAATTTTGTGTTATATCATATACTTGCTATATATATTATACAATTAGAACTATGCGATGTTATACGTGCCAAATACGAGGATTCAGGAGTCTATAGGTTGCTAAAAAAATCGACACCCTTCTACGGTCCTGTTTATCTGGCTTATAATCCGTCTTATTCAGCTTGTTTTTTTAGCCGGAACAGTATTTTTCTCTCATAAAAAATCAGCCAACAGTGTTTTTCAACTGGCTTATAATTCCAGCCGAACGGGGCCTACATTTTGAATACCCAGGCCAAAAATCCTGGGCCCGCCACTGTGCATGTGTCCAAATATTTGATGTGATAAGTGGAAGAAGAAATATTTTGGGTTTGCATGGGAACTAAACAGGCCCCTACTTGCAGAGTTACTGCAGTTTGCATATCAAAGCTTGCAGAGTTACTGTAGTTTGCAATCAAAGCAGATTTGAGAGAATGGAATTTCCAGCAGAAATCAAAGGAGCATCAGTTGAAAGATGCAATCGTTTCACTTAAATTTAGCTTGTGCTGATGCTTATGCTAAAATATTATAAGAGAAAAACACCATTGACTAAAAAGTATTACTGAAGTAGTGGTGGCCAATATCCATCCACCTGAACTGAAACAAAACTACAGCCAAAGAACACAAATGGTCAAGTACAAGACAAGCCCCTACATGGCTACACCACCGCATATATTGGAGCCGTTCGGCTGTGCTGATAAGCCGGCTGAAAAACACTGTTGACTAATTTGTTACGAGAGAAAAATACTGTTCCGGCTATAAGCTGAAAAAGCCGGATTATAAACCGAATTAACAGGGCCATTATCATTATGTTCAAGTGTTCATTAGCATCACGACGACGACGACGACGAGTTGCCGTTGGATCTTTGCGAGAACAGCCCACCGAAGGGCCACGAGAACCAATGCCTCCTCCCGCCGCCGCTTCCCCCGTCTCCGCCGCGCGCGTTGCCACTGGACTCAACACCAGCGCCTCTGCCGCTGCCAATTGCCTCCGCCGCCGGCTCCTCCGTGGGCAGCTGGTGCCTGCACACGGGGCAGGAGCTGTGCATCTCCAGCCACGGCAGGATGCACTGGTCGTGGAACCGGTGCGTGCACGGCATCTCGCGCGCCTCGCCGCCGCCCGCGACCTCGTCCAGGCACACGGGGCACGTGAAGGCCTCGCGCACCCGGACCGTCGGCAGCGCGGCCACGGCCTCCTTCCTAGCCGGTGGCGTGCCCTGCCGGCTCGGGTCGGTCTCGGCCAGGTACTCCAGCAGCAGGTCGAGCCCCGGTCCCAGGAACAGGTCCCCGAGCGTCAGGCCGCCGGGGCCCAGGGCGGCGGCGGCGGCGCGCGCGTCCCCGTCCCTTCGATCTTGTCCCATGAGCATGGCGCGCGCGTCCGCGGGGCTCATGAGCACGACCCGCTCGCGCCCGCCGTCGGCGTCGCCTTCCTGGAGCGCGTTGAGCAGCTGCAGGAGGGCGATGTTGCGGTACTGCCTTCGCGCCAGAGCCGCGAGGTCCCCTCCGCCTCCGCCGCCGCCGTCGAGGCCGTGGCGGCCGGACGAGGCGGCGATGAAGTCCATGAGCACAGGCGCCCAGAGCGAAACCTCGCGCTCCAGCGCCGCGTCCGAGGCGTTAACGCTCGCCTCGCCGGCGGTAGCACGGCCTCGGATGGCCGCGCCGTCACTGCCTCGCCGATCAACCGCCATCTCCTCCACGAAGCCGGTGTGGCAGTGGGGGCACTTCACCTCCTCGATGCCCAGCTCGGGCCGTATGATCAGCGAGCACATGTGGCAGTAGTACCTTGAAGCTGCGCCGGATTCCTCTTCCATGTCTTTCCTTGGCCTCCTTGCTCAAGAAGACAAGAACTACACCCAAGACGAGAATTCGATCAGACCTATATTCTGAACAGATGATTCGGACCAGATGGGGACTTTTCCATGATTTTTTATCAGAAAGTAATGAACCAATGATTCTTGGCAATTCTAAGTTCTAACAGAAAGCACAATTTTGAAATGAGAACAAGTACAAGTCGATGAATGGAGAGAACAGTACTTACCAGCCAAGAGAGACGCAGCCTATGCTTCTCCAAGAACAACCACCTGTACGCTCTACACGATCACCAAATCTGATTCGTCTTCCTCGGTCTGGGAAAGAGAACGAGAGCAAGCAACAAGAGGGAAAACAAGCGAGAAGAAGAATCCAGAACAGCCAGGAAGACGATTTATCCACACCAGGACCGGGCGAGGCGACCGAGCAAGAGAGGATGGCGACGGACGCAACTAGGATATTTTAAAACCGATGGGCGTCTAATTAGCGACTTCTTGTTTCGTATCATCAGCCGATTGCTCGGTGATTATGACATGAGCTTTGTTGGTTGCGCAACGGCAGCGGAGAGCTCTATCTGCGGAGACTCTGAAGTCTGAAGACTGAATTTTTTGTATGGGTTCTCGATTGCTGTCACAAGGATCCAAGTCGTACAATGCAATACGGCCAAACCGAAGAACGAGACCAGGGATAGTGCCAATGTGAGGATTGTGTTTTGGGGTTCGTGTAAGTGCGATTTTTTTTAAAAAAATGTTATATCGGATATTTCGTACGACGTTGGAAGAGGTTATCGGATATTAATAAAAAAAATTAATTAGTCTGAAAACCGCGAGACGAATTTATTAAGCCTAATTAATCTATCATTAGCACATTTGTTACTGTAGCACTTTAGTGTCAAATCACGGCCTAATTAGGCTCAAAACGTTCATCTCGCGATTTCCAACCAAACTGTACAATTAGTTTTTTCATCTACATTTAATGCTTTATACATGTGCCTAAGATTCGATGGGATAGTTTTAGGTTAAAAGTTTTTAATCTAAACAAGGCCGTGGTTAAAAAAAATTCTCCCCCCTCTCTCTCTGACAACATGGTAAAAAATTTCTTTGACGTATCCGAGACGTTAGCTAATACTCCCTCCGTCCCATAAAAAGAGTTATTTTCGCTTTTCAAAAAGTCAACAGTTTTTAACTTTAACCAAATATATTTAACAAAATATTAATATTTATGGTACATAATTAGTATCATTAGGTAGATCTTTGAATATACTTTCATAATAAATTTATTTAAAGATATAAATGTTGCACGTATTTTCTACAAATATAGTCAAAGTTGAGAAAGATTGACCAGCACGCTTCCCACGGCGACTTTTTTTATGGGACGGAATAGTATGATCAGTTTTGACTGGATCAACGATAGAGTGCCGTGACAGAATGACAGCTATCAAACCATCTCTGCACTCTGCTTGATTACTTGAGGCTTTTTGACAAATTATTAAGGAGAATTGTTCATATCAAATCACACTTTACAGCAAATCCAGCAACAAGTTTCCACAACAAATTTCAAAGTATTTGTACGTAATAGTCCCCCCCCCCCCCCCCCCGGAAGATATTATAGATTTTGACACTAACATATACATAAGAACCTTACATCTTTATGAACATACACACAAACTTTACATCTATGAAAACTTCTAAAGATTGGCCTGCCACATCTTGATATTGAGGAAATTATCATTGACGTCTAATTGTCCACAACCACACCTCATCGACCTTCGAAAGAATAATAATTAGCCTAAAAGATGAGCGCCTATGAAGTGTAAAGACACCCAAATGGATATTTTTCATCATAATAAGATACATTATAAGCATTGTGGATGTTCCAAAGTTATACGCCACTTCAGCTTTATTCTAAATCAAATTTCTCTAATTTTGAACAACATTTTAGATAAATATATTAATAACAAATATAAATCCAAATAAATGCATTGTCAATACACTTTATAGAGAATTTAAAATACAACTAATTTACCATTATAAATATTGGTACACCTTCTATACATTAAATTATTTTTAAAAATAACTAAGTATAAAGTTTTTTAGAGGAACTAAGGGTCTGTTTGGTTTCCCCTGCCAGTCACTTTAGCTACTAAATTACCAAACAAACTGACTAAAAGGAGACTAAAGCAGTTTAGTCACATTAGTACCTCAAGAGCTGCTAAAGTGGGCTAAAGTGTCAAGTGGACAAGGGTTGTCCCCTCATTATTGTTGATCCTCCACCCTGATTTGTATATTCATTAGGAGTAATTTGGTCATTATTCAACTGCTTTAGGCCATGTTTGGTTCCCCTGCTAAAGTTTAGCTACTAAATTTTAGTCACTTTAGCTACTAAACTACCAAACAAACTGACTAAAAAGTGACTAAAGTAGTTTAGTCACATTAGTCACCCAAGAGTAGCTAAAAGTGGGCTAAAGTGCCCAGTGGACAAGGGCTGCCCCTCATTATTGCTGGTCCTCCACCCTGATTTAGGCATTCATTAGGGGTAGTTTGGTCTTTGTTGAACTGCTTTAATGGTCTTTAGTCACTAGAATCAAACAGGAGTAACTAAAGTTTAATCATTGGTTTTAGTAGCTAAACTTTAGCAGGGACCAAACAGGCCCTAAGTATAAAGTTAAATTGACATAATTTAGACTAGAGGGAGTTTTTTTTATTTACTCTTGAAAGTTAGATTTGTATGCGATACAACATATGTCAGCCTTGTCCCGGTCGCTTGGCTGAAAAGTCATGACTGAAAGTACTGTTCACTAATTTGTTGTGAGAGAAAAATACTATTTATTGACTGAAAAATACGGCCTATAAACAAGCGAACGGGTCCATTCTTCCCTCGTTAGTCCCACCACGTTGTTTTGCCGAAAATAAATCTTTGAGCACTCCAGCCCTTTTTAATCAGTCTGACATCGACGAATGCCACCATGAACCAAGACGATGCTAGAAAAAAAAAGGACTACGAGTGTAGCTGTTTGGCCGTCTTTTTTATTTTTTAGTCCTTTTTTCGAAAGATTTTCTCAAATACGCCCCTGACGGAAAAATTTCAGAAAATGGACCCAGAGCTTGGTGCCATCCACGCTGGCGCCAAGGTAACACAGCTTGGCGCCGTTAACGTTGGCGCCAAGCCCCCATGCCACTTGGCGCACGACGCTGAGCTGGCGCTGACGTGGCAGCACCTTGGCGCCGTCACCATTGGCGCCAAGCTTGGCGCCATCGTCATTGGCGCCAAGCCTGGCGTCATAGACCTGTTACTATGTATATCATTTTTTATCCTAAGTATTTTAAGGTTGTTCTAAGTGATCAAATAGAAAGTCACTGTAAAAACTCTAGAGTTTGTCACATTTCTCAATATCCAAGTCATGGTAAAATTTCAAATTTGTAAATGTCCAAGTCATGTTAAAAAAGCTATTTTTCCATATGTCTACCACATGGTAGTTGGTATTCTAACATATCCAAGCCATAGCAAAAATTCAGATTTATTTGGTTAAGTCTTTAAATTTACTATGGGATGGGGATGGAAATATGGCTAAGTCTGGATTTTTACTGTGATTTGGACATTGAGAAATTTAAAATGTTACCATGACTTGGATATTAAAAAAGGGCTTCATATTTTGGACTTGGATATTTAAAATTTTACCATGACTTGGACCTAATTCCATGACTTAACGTGAAGCCCTTTTTACGTGACTTAGTGAAATTCTAGCATAGTCAAGTGATAGTAAAATTCAAGACTTAGCCAATTTCTACGTTGCCCATCATATGGTAAATATTAAGACTTTGCCAATATTTTATATGTCCATCTCATAGAAAAATTAGGGTCTAAGTCATGTTAATTTAGAGCTTTGTATGTCCATCTCACGGTAAAATTAGGTAGTCAGGATTTTTGCTGCGGCCTGAATATGTTAGATGTAACACCCGAAGTGTTTGCCACCAGTTAAGCAGTGGGTTTGAGCTCAAATATGATAGATTAAGTGGAGATGATGATGTTAAGGTCAACCTATGGGCAAAGTTTCATGACGTTTGGAATCAAAAAGTCACATGAAATGATAAGTTATATGCTTGTTGGAATGACTTTACTAAGTGCTAGAATTGCATTATTAAGTGGATGGAAATATAGGTCATCAACCAAATCTTGCAACCAAATCTTGCAACCTATGGACCTTAAATGAAAGTTGTAGTTCATGTTATGTAGAAGAAACTTTGTTTTTGGACCAAGAGCTAGATCAACTTGTAAGCTTGTTAAACAGAGGCTCGAAGTTTGGATCAGCTGCTGTTTTTCAGCCCTAGAAATAATTCTAAGTCCTGGATTGACAGCAGTGAGTTGCTATGTTTGTGACCTTTTATCTTCCAAATTCATGTGAAAGCTCAATTGGATTCCTTAATATGGGTTGAAGTACTTTTCATGGTGGAAACAATGAAGCAAGTCTCATCAAGTTTGGAGTTCATTTGGATCTTCGAAAATAGTTTCCAAAACAGCAAAAAGCTTACTTTATCCATCTCATGGTAAAGTTTCAGACTTAAACAAATTTTCATATGTCCATCTCATGGTAAAATTTTGATAGGCATATGCAAATTTTATCATGAAATGGGCTTATGCAAATTTTGGTTTTAAATTTTGGCCCCAAGTAAAATTTTGAATATCCAAATCCATAACATGAAGCCATTTTGCAATATCCAAGTCATGGTAAAATTTTAAGTCTTCAAATTTACCATGTGATGGACATATGCAAATTTTACCATGACTTGGTTATTTAAAGACTTAGCCAAAATTTGTAAATTCCAGACTTAGCAAAATTTAAAGACTTAATCTTAAAATTTTAAATATCCAAGTCATGGTAAAATTTGCATATGTCCATCTCATGGTAAATTTTCAGACTTAGCCAATTTACTTATGTCTAAACCTTAGTAAATATCAAGACTTAACAAATTTCAACATGTCCATCTCACGGTAAATTTGAGTACTTAAAACAGGGTCTTGGCGTCGTGAATTGTGGCGCCAGGCTTGGCGCCAATTACGATGGCGCCAAGCTTGGCGCCAACGGTGACGGCGCCAAGGTGCTGCCACGTCAGCGCCAGCTCGGCGTCGTCGGCCAAGTGGCATGGGGGCTTGGCGCCAATATCAATGGCGCCAAGCTGTGTTACCTTGGCGCCAGCGTGGATGGCGCCAAGCCCTGGGTCCATTTTCTGAAATCTTTCCGTCAGGGGCGTATTTGAGAAAATCTTTCGAAAAAAGGGCTAAAAAACAAAAAAGACGGGCTGTTTGGTCTACTCTTTTTCGACGAATGCCACCGTGAACGAGCGTGTCGATTTTATATGGCTATATATTTCAGTATCAGAATGCATCTCTTTTTTTATCTACTTGGTGCTTTTCCTTCTTTATGTAGAAGGGTTCGGATCGAAATGATCATGGTTGCCAGTTGCCACACAGTAGGCTCACGGAGAGCATTGTTCCGGTAATAACATTTCTTGTACTTTTTTATTTTTTTCTTTTGCGGCGCAGCATTTTTTTTTGTTGGCAACATGGAAACTTAGAACGGTAGAGCTAGCGCGCGGACATCCAGCCTGCTCTGTGTCACGTGTCCTGCTTGCTCTGATTAGTAGCTCTGTTTCCTACGGAACACGCCAAATTACAGTACAAGGACGTGGTGGGAAAGGAAACCACCTTTGTTGCGGCTGCGTGCACGCGCTTTTTACTCCACCGCCCGTTCCTAGCCCAAACCTGGCATGTGCGTGCTGACTACGGGGCCAAGGAAGAAGGCCACGCGGAGACCGCTCGCGCCGCCTACCCACACACGGGACCGCCCACGCGTGCTCCGTTTCGTGTGCGCATGCAGGAATCCATGCGTCTCTCTGAACGTAGTTCCGAAACATGAAACACTCAACATGAAACAAATGCAATATACGTCGAAAACAACTGGAATATTTGAAACATGCACTTGCAACATATGCATGAAACATATGCAACATTTAGATAAAACACTTGCAACATACATCTGAAAACGGATGAAACATTTTTATACACGTGTTGCAACATCTCCAACATCTAGGTAAACAACTTGCAACATTCATCTCAAACCGTTGAAACACCTGGAACATATACTTGCAACATGGGGTTGCAACATAATATCACCTTACTGCTTAGGTGGGTGGATACCCGTCGTTGCAGCAGCGGCACAGCCAAATCACTAGTGGGGCGACATCACAAGAAGCTCCTCTCGCTTGCTTGCTGGAGCATCTGTCGTGGAGGCTCGCTGGCTCAGTGGTGCATGCGTGGAGCTCTATGGTGCGTCGGTGCCTGGTAGCGTGTGCAAAGCTTGTCAGCACTGCCGCTGCAACCTCTGCCCCATTGTTCCGCATCGAAGTCATTTGTAACACCCCTGGTATTATAGTAACTAAAAGTTTGCCATGTCATCATATGCACTGCAAAGCATTCATGATTAAGTTAACCATGATGGGCATCAACTCAATTAAAGTTTACATTTCCTAGGTTGAGTGTGTTTTTGTGATGTGTGACTCGAATCAAAAACCCTAATTTCGAATATCACCGCAAATGCTTAGTTTGTGCCCTATGTAAGTTGAGGGTACGACTGTGTTGTACGCTAGTGTCAAGTGTAGAGTATGAGCTCAAGTCCAACCCATAAAATAAAGCTTCAAGTTTGAGTTTAAATTTGGAATCCAAAACTTGTTGCAAGTTTTTCGATTTGAATTAGAATTTAAATTTGAGGAATTATTAAAAGACTTTCCAAAGTCAACCTGGTCAACCAAAAGTGGCATTTGGTCAAACATGTGATGCTTGACTCAATGATGTCCTTGGGGTGGTGGTGTGATCACTAAATACTCACCAATTAATATAGCAACAAGTTTCAATTTGAAATTCTTCCGAAAACCTTAAAATTCAAAACCCTGGTTTTTTCCCTTTTTGTGTAATTCAAAATCTAAGAAAATTTTAGGGGTGAGCCAAAAAGCAAAGTTGTAGATCTAGTTTTGTTGTACAACTTTGGTTTTTTGGAGTTTTCAAAGTTTTAGTATAAAAGTTGGAGTAATTTTGAAAAGATTCAAATCCCAGATTTGACCCATTTTCATTTCCCTATACCAATTTCAAAATGTAGAAAAAATTTGAAATTTGTTTGAATAGCAAAGTTGTAGGTATTAGCTATATGTACAACTTTGGTATTTTGAGTTTTTGAAGTTTCAATATAAAATTTAAAGTAATTTTGAAATTACCAATTTCTAGAAAATGTCCCCTTTTGATTTCAAATTCAAAATCCAAGCTAAATTTGAAAAGTTTTTATTAAGAAAGTTGTAGAACTTTGAAAATTGAGCAACTTTTGTTTTACAGAATTTTAACTTTTATAGAAAATTTGAGAGTAATTTGTAAATTTGAGTCAGTGGCATTTTTGTAAATATGTCGAAATCTGTTTCCAACCACAGGGCGCCACCTCCCGCTCGTTGCCGTTGGCCTTCGGCCATCTTGCAGGAGAACTCGAGGCCGTCTTCTGCTCGATGTGGCTTCGCCAGAACCGCTGCGTGTCGCCTGGAGGTCGTCTTCGGTGCCCTATAAAGCCTCCCACCGTCAGCATCGTTTTTCTTTTCTTCCTCTGCTTCCTCACCGTCGTCGTCGTTCTCTCGGCCGCCGACGCGCACCACCGCCACCGCTTCACCTCTATCTGCTCCCTCTCACCCTGTCGTTCACTACATTGTTGCGCGTCGCTTGAGCCCCTTCGCGTTTAGCCTCGCTGCCTGAGCTAAGCGCACGCCACCGTCTTCTCCATGGCCGGTAACAATGCCGCCGCGGGTACCTCACCGTGGCCAGCCGCCCCTGCTGCCTCTCCGCACCTACCATTTGCTCAGCTGCCTTCGCGGTGAGCCACTAATGCTCATTGTGCTCTCCATTCAGTTTTTATCGGCCTCGCTCGTCGGAGCGGCGTGAGCCGCGGCCACCGTGCCGCCATGGCCGGCGTGGGAGGGGTTTCTAGAGGTCTGCTGCCATGTGGAGTGTCTGAGGGAGTTCGTGCGGTTGAGTTGGTTGTGGTGCTCGGGTTAGTCTGGTCGGAGCTTCGTCGCCGGCGTCGTAGCCACCGGCCGGCCACCATGGTTCAGCGGGCGAAGAAGAGAAAGAAAGGAGAGAGAACACGCGTGCATGGGCCGAGCTAGGCCGAGGGGAGAGAGGCTGGCCAAGGAAGGAAGAAGAGCGCACGCGGGTGGGCCGCGTGTCCGTGTTGGGCCGAGCGAAGAGAGGAGAGAGTAACCGGTCTGTTATGACGATTTTTCTTTTCCTTTTTCTAAAAATGTTAAATAGTAGCAGTTTTTGTTTATTTCTTTGTGAATTATTTAGAACTCTAAAATTGATGAAAATTTTTGTGAATCCTCTCTGTACTGTATACTATTTAGTAAAAATATGAAATGCCAATTTTGTTTACTTTTTGAAAGTTAATTAATTAGCTCAATGAATTAATAAATGCTACTTTCATGATTTATCTAGGCTTAAATAATTGTCCAAAAAATGTGAAATTTGTTTTGCCACTTAGTTATGATGTAAGCTTCCTAAAATAAAAATTTGAGCTTAATTGGACAAAGTTGATTTTATACTTAATTTATACTTTATTAATTAATTAGTTAATCAAGTAATTAGTGACTAATGATTTAGGGTTTGTTTGACTTTTGTGATTGTGTGTTGACTTTAGGTCATTAATTCTTAATGACCTTTGGCACCTTTAGTTAATTGTTTGAGCTCCCTTAATCATGTTGTTAGGGCTTAATTCCTATTATTTCATGTGATTAACGAAAGTCATTAACGTAGTAGTTAAACTAATGAAACCCTACTTAGGGATTAGGTTAGTGTGGTTGTGTACAACAGTACCGTGAAGGAAAGTTGTACTCGACTTTGTAATCGTGCTTTACATCTACCGAGTATCATGTTTCGTACTTCATCATGTTGAGCATACATTGTCATCTCGTGTAGTCCCCGTGAACGAGGAGATTACCGAAGTTGAATCCGTCCCCGAAGAAGAGCTGACATCCACGGAGGTGGGATTTGACATTTGTGGTATTGAACCGGAACCTGAACTTCCCGTCGACCAAGGCAAGCCCCGGGTGCATTTAAACCCTCCTTACGTTTTGAAAAGCTTTATTTCACTGGTGTTAATATTTTATTGCATTCGGTGATAGGAGTTGAGTGATAACCTAATTACTGCACTACGATCCTTGATACTTCAATATTATCCTTGTTACTGTTTTATTTGAAAATACTTAGTATGCTTAGTCTTGCTTAATGAGAAAACTTTGAAAATATTTAGCAAAGTTTGAAGGGTTGTTGTGAAACAACTGAATGACTGAATGATGATGTTAATTTGAGATCGGTCGGTGGACTTGCATCGAGAAAGGAGTCCCAATGTAGTGTCTCCGATTGTATCGGTTAAGGACCGTACCGTTGTAGGCCCGCCTATGTTTCGAGACTTTACAACTAATCACATGCTCCGGTAAACCTAAGACCTTGGTAATTCTATTATGTGAATGGCCAACCGCGCACTGGGAGTGGAGAGATGGCGAGAGTAGTATGTACCCCCATGGCCAAGGGCTGGATTGGAGGTGTACTGTACTCTCGGGTGGCGCTGGACCCGATCACGTTTTGAAGGATCCGAGTGAAGGTTGATATATATCGGTTAGAATCCTGCATATGTCGTGTGGTTAGAGATCCCCAGCTGGGTATAATCGATTTGAATCGTCGTTGCTCCTCGGTTAAGGAGACTCGATTGCTTGACCTACATCGTAGTTAATAAGTGGAACTTGGGTCAGAGACTAAGAAAGAAGTTGTATAAATTATCTGATCTTGATTAGACTCACTTACATTCTGTTAATGATTAATGCTGAAATAAAATATTGATCTTAAGAATTCACTATTAGTAGCTTTTATGCAAAAGAACTTTGATTCTTGCTAGAACCTCACCTTGATTTCCCTGAGCCTGCATCCCTGAGTCTTCTCCACCCTTTTTGTCGGTTAAGTCTTGTGGAGTACCTTTGTACTCAGGGCTTGTTCAACCCCTGTTGCAGGTGCGTCTCATGAGCAGGTTTGTTTCGGACCCTGTTGCATGACCGTCTTTGCGGTAAGCGATGACGAGTAGTTTGTTTGGCTCTTGGGCAAAGCGCCACGTTTTGGTGGTTTGTAATAAAGTTACTAATGCTACTCCACTACTATGGCTGTAATAACTAAACTTAAGGTTTGTAAGTTTGGAATAAAGGGTTTGTAAACTTATGTTATGTAAGACTTCTGCATTTCTACTCTGATGTAATTTATTATATAAAATGTTGTAATACTGTGATGTCGCTGAAATGTGATCCTGCTCGGAAGATCATGGATGATTCGGGTTTCCCGAGGACACCCTACAAACTTCTTAAGTTCTGTGGTACACATGTATGGTTGTTAGAGGTCTTTAAGACAATGATAAGTACATGTGGGCCACATAATTTATGAGGTTCTGCCACATCATCGATGACAGCCCCCCGCACGACTGATGCCGCACTCCCGCCTGCTCTACGAGCGGCGTGTTTTTGGTCGTCTGCGTCGCCACTCGCCTCGATTTGGGGGCGACGGAGGTAGTAAGGTGAGGACGTATTGAAGGAGAGAGAGGAGCTGGTGCTGAGTTCCTAGGAGCAGGTTGTGTTGTCTGGGTCAGAACAAATGGATAAGAACGATTCGGTCAGGCTCAGAACAAATAGATAAGAACGATTCGGTGGAAAGCAATGTCCATCAGTCCGGACGCTCGGGCTATCATTATCGAACTTAGAAAGAGTTTCTTGATGTATGCATTATATGATCTATTTACATCCTTCAAAAGTTAATAACGTTTGCACTAAGTTAAGATTTTTTCTACTGAAAACAATTGAGTTCGCAACTGATTTCCGCTATAGAACATTACTTTTCTAGTACAAATAAATTAATGGAATTCCTAAATTAAGCAACACACTGGTTGGTATTGAGTCCACTGTGCACAATAAGGATCAAAGGCATAGGTTAGTCCATGGGCTACCACTAGCAGCCTACCACTAGGGCCATCTCTTTGACCCATCTCAATATGGGCCAAGAGCCCAAGAATCCTCTCATCTTAAGGAAAGAGAAGGCAGGACGGGCCGCAATGCGAAGAAGAACGCAACAGAGGTCCGCGAGCAAACGCCTCCAAACCCATCTCGGTCGCCGGAGAACGAGCAGCGGCGGAGGCGATGGCGTCCCCGGATCCCGGCCGCACGCCGGCGCAAGGCGAGGAATCTGCCTCCACCTCCCCGTGGTCTCTCGGCAAGCTCCAGGTCTCGCTCCTCTCCTGGTTAGACCCCATAGGAAAAATTCCTATTGGATTCGTGTTCATGGCCATCCTTCATCTCAGATGCAGTATTTGGTATCCTTTATTTCGGTTGAACTGATCTATCTTTAGCATTACTTATGGGCTTGTTTCATACGTGTTGGAACTACAGTTATGTTTTTCGCATTCTATACTTTTCTTTAACTAAGTTAATCCTATTTCATTTGCAGTGAGAAAATTAAAGAATCTATCCATTTATGTCTCCTTTATCTGTATTGCGAGAAAGGTCCCACAAATATTCCTATTAGATGTTGTTGGATTAGCCAAGAAGAAATTTGCATTTCCTCTAAGATCCATCATTTTTTGTTCTTTTGTTGTCACATTCTTCCTGTTGCCTTGCAGAATTTCACACCAGGGCTGTGGTCACAATACAAAGCTTATGAGGATGCATTTGTCGAGGGCACTAAAAGTGAGATTTTTTTATATGTACCCCAGGATGCATTTGTGTCCTAGTATGGTCCTAAAATTTCTATCTGGTCTTATTTCCATATACAAGGAACCATTGCGGATGCTCTGGTTCTTGTGAGAGAGCATCAGACGGAGGCAATTGGATGTGCCACTGTTGCAGGATTCATTCTGTTCAGAGGTATACTCCTGTGTTTTTTTAACCTTACTGATATTTGTTTGTTGTACCTGTGGGAAATGATCAGGAGAAGCTATGGTTCATGAATTGTATTTTCTTAAACATGTCATGAGGGAAATGCTACAATTATTTTTATTTTGTGTTTTCAGTAGGAAGGTGAATGAAAACATGGGGATTGATTCTGTTAGATATCGGATGAGAATAACATGATCTGGCAATGGCAAATCCTAAAACCAGAGTACAAAGTGCAACATTTGGCATCCTAGTTTGACACCCTGGTTCTCCAGACTACTACATCTATGCTAACATGTGGTAGCTAGCAGGAGATGGTTAAGAGTTAAGACCAATTAACAAAAGATTCAGCAGTCAATGTTTATATAAAACTTTCCATGTTCCTTGATAACATATAATAAAATGGATCCAAACTTCCAATATCATTTCATGATTAAAACGAGTAATTATTAATCTTAAATTCCAAGTTCTAACTTACTCCATATTGGATAAAAATGATGACTAATGGCAATGTTTTTGTGAACTCATGGAAGTTACTCCCTCATCCTTTTCGCATGCCTGTTCTTTACCATTTTTGCAGCTTTTAGAGAGAGAGAAAAAAAATAATGGGATATAAATCTTAGCAAGAAACAATCTATGGTGGGAAAATCTTAGCAAGAAACAATCTTGAAAAAAATTTGCTTCTCAGGAAGTTGATTATCAGTTTCTTTATATGAAGTAACGTAGTAAAATAACTCAAACAACTCTGATACAACATGCAAGTATGCATTTATGCCATGAACACTAGAGCACTTCAGGCAGGTCATAAGACTCCACACCAGCCATTGTCCAGGCTCAGTGGCACCAATACATAGTTTCAGCCAATATATAACCCGACCTTCTACTTCTTGTGAAATGTGTTTTACACGACCTTTTCCTGTTGAGTTTTATCTCTCCACCTCTATTTCCTCTCTCCGGGTGTGATTGGTGTGATTTCTGAAACAATTAAACAGGATGCATGATGGGATGTGATAGTAGTTGACATGAGTTCACAGTTAATGTCACCTTTAGTCGTCTTTTTGTTTGATTTGCACTCAGTCGAGAACATGGAATATAGATTATAAATTTCTACATTTTCTTTTAATGTCATTTTGAGATTTGCATTTTGGTTTGTTCTCAGATAGGTGACTTGCTCAGTTTCCTTGCCACTCTCCCCAAATAGACCTTATTGAAAGGTAGTGGGTATAAATGCCTCAACACTAAATTAGTCTCATGTTCCAACCAGTGTTATCAAATCGTCTGATTAATTGTGATTAATCGTCCTAGTCGGTATCCTGGACTTCACTAGGAGCTTGGGATGAAAACAGATCGGATACGGACGGATATCACTGATATTACATTTGTTTTCATATTTCCGTCCGGAGGGATGAAAACGGATCGGATACGGACGGATATCACTGATATTACATTTGTTTTCATATTTCCGTCCGAATTCGGATTCGAATACGAATAGTGTCAACCATGCCGGGTAGGGTACGATTGGATATAGACATTATAAATATGCAATTTGAATATTTGGATACGGATACGGTATCGGATGTTGAATATCCAGGCTCGGATGTGGACAGATTTAAACCACTCTAAACGAATTCGGTCTCGAATACGGTTGGAAAATATCCATACCATTTTCATCCCTACTAGGAGCCATGACTCAATTAGGCCGATAAATTTTCTGGTCGTCCAATTAGTCATCAACTAATCATGATTAGTCGACTGCTAGGGAGTGGACGACCAGAAACAGAATGGAATTCTGGACAGCTTATGACATGGGCTGCATCCATCTGGGATGGCTTAGGCCACTTGGGCTCATGTTTTTCAGCTCAATTTGCAACCCTACATGCTGCCACCACCCTAGAGTTATGTTCATGCTTGATTTGTACTCTAGAACGTATAGTATATTAGTATATATTTGGTATATTACTCCTGATATATATGGGACCATTAGGACCGATTAGTCGGACTACTCCCCTGGTCCGTCTCTGTCCCGTGGCGACTAGGATCTACATTTCCAATAGGTGTCAATACTTGTGCCCCCCCTCCCCCGGGCACGCGTGCGTTGTGATGGCAGGTACATGCACATTTATTCAAGGCCCACTGACTCCAAACATGCTGGCTGTTGTGTCCACTGCGCCGCTGCATAGCAGCACTGCTGCTCGCATGAGTTGAATCAAAGTTAGTTAAACTGATGAGGGGAAAGATGTGAACTTTTGGAACATTAAATCGGTGCATTGTTCTATGAATCTGACTCCAGAGAATGGTGGGAGTATTTGTTTTAGTTGCAATTTGATTAGAACTATGGTATTCCTTTTGTTGCAGATTATGATATTTTTAAATAACTTTTAAGATTTTTTTTATTTTTTTACTTTTTGATGCTGGAATCTTGTTTCAATTGATATTAAACGTCTCCTTTTAGTTATATTTTATGCTAACGAATAGTTATAGATCTTGTTTTTGTACTTGCTGGACAAATATTTGAGATTTGGGAGTGTAGTGCAGTGTAGTTGTGCCTGTAGTGTCCCAAACTCCCAACTGCTTGTCAAGGGCTTGGTATCTTGAAGCACACATGAGTAAATAAAACCATAAAGCTTTAGGCCCTATAATTCTGGAGTGAAAAAGGAAATATACATGTTTTTTTTTGTTTCGTACATTGATACTGTCACTAACTTGCACATTTAATGTTTTAAGTTTTGTATTATGTTCTCATGATTAGTGATCATAGTTAGAAAATTTCTGGAGTGCAAGTGCAATCTAGAACTCCACCTTTTAATGGAGGGAGTAGTTTCCTTGAGCTAATAATGCAAAGCCTTGTGGATCAGATGCATTATCAAGTTGGTGTGAGAAGATTGGTTTTAATTGCTGTTGCGATATGTAACTGCTTGTTAGCTTGTGCTTGTAACAGCATATGATACTGTGTTTTTTGCTTAAGCTATCAAATGGTTCTGCAAAGCTGTATTATCCCTCTTGGGAAGCTTTCGAAAGTCCTATTGTTTTGATACTTCTATTGCTATGTCTCGTTGATTCAAGTGTCTACAGTGCTCATGCTGTATGGGCCTCCTTGATTGATTATCAGTTTGAATTGTAGATATACTCGAGTACTTGGGTTATTTTGTATGCATTTATCATTCCAGTTGAGTCCTTACATGATCTGGACATAATTATTCAAAAGCGAGATGGATCCCAGACCAATCAGGTGTATCTGGCAACTGGCATAATCTTATTTGATCATCAGTCATCTCAAACTAAGTTGGATGGTTCAGACCTTGGCAAATGGTGACTTGAGAGTTTGACTTCGTTTGGACAAAAGTTTTGTGAAATTAAGTAGAGATAGCACATAAAACGCATTGCAACCATGAGTACTACGTATTTGACAAAAGTACCAGCCAGAACATACTTAAGAACAATAATGACTAATGGACAGTGCACTGATCAAGAATTAACTTTGTAAAGCTGTATGCCTAATCAAGAATTAACTTTTGTAACGCTGTATGCCTAATATGTATAGCATTCCCTGTGAATATTCCTCTAGTAATTACACAAAGGTGACATTAGTTTCACAATGATGTGCATACTTATTTTGTTGCATCTCAAATTTTGATACTGATTTAGTGATGAATTGTACCATCAGGTCCTCGAAGATTTTTATACCGCAATACCTTTGGCCGTTTCAAGACTGAGAAGGTATACAAGTCTTATAAATGCGGTTTCGTGTTAAAACTTTTCTTCACTCATGTCATGTTCGGGCGCACGTACACCAGGCGTCGCCGAGCCAGGGACGTGCGCCGCGCCCGGGAACGCGCCGAGCAGCAGGCTCAGGCGGAGCAGGGCCCAGCCCTGGCCACAAGTCACGATAGTGGCTGATAAGGAAGGAATTGTTAGCTGATTAATAGCCTTCTATTATTTGTTATCTTTCTATTATTAGTTCCTAAATTAGAGGAGCCTGTTGCTCCGGTTGGTTGGGCCTGAGGCCATTTATCTCCTGTAACCGCACATTTTGGGAATCAAGCAAGATTAAACCTATCAAACCCCTCCCTCTTCTCTTCAGCCGCCAGGGGGCATAACCCGGCGACGTTCATCGGCGTGGGGGCAAAACCCTGCCGGCTACCACGGATCAAGGCTACGAATTACGTAGCCGAGGTCCGCCCGTTCTTGGGCTTAACGCCCTTGACAACCTGGTATCAGCGTCGCGTCGATCCTCCCAATCAGCCGCCTCCAGCCCCTCTGCCGCACCACCACCAGCCCCACCATCTTCACCACCATCATCGGCTGCGCCTTGTTCTGTGCATCCAGCCATGGGTGACGGCGAACCCAGCCTCGCCGACGTCGTCCAGATGTTGAAGAACCTCTCCGCCGAAGTGGCGGGCCTCAAGGAGAAAGCTGCCTCCTCCGCGGCGAGTGGCCACCAGGACGGCCAACACCATACCGATCGGCCGCCCCGGTTCCAAAAATTGGATTTTCCCCGATTTGACGGCAAGACTGATCCGCTGCTGTTCATCAATCGGTGCGAGTCCTATTTCCGCCAGCAGCCCACCATGCCGGAGGAGCGCGTGTGGATGGCCTCCTACAATCTGGAGGACATTGCCCGGTTCTGGTTCATCCAGCTCCAAGAGGATGAAGGCACGCCTCCCTGGGGGCGCTTCAAGGAGCTTCTGCAGCTACGATTCGGGCCGCCCCTGCGTTCGGCGCCCCTCTTCGAACTCTCCGAGTGCCGCCGCACGGGGACCGTCGAAGAATACTCCAACAGGTTCCAAGCGCTTCTTCCTCGCGCCGGCCGTCTCGACGAAGACCAGCGGGTGCAGCTCTACACCGGCGGTCTGCTGCCCCCGCTTAGCCATCAAGTGCGCGTCAATGCACCGTCCTCACTCGCGGCGGCCATGAGCTTGGCGCGTCAGATGGAGTTGGTGGAGCTGGATCGCCTCAGCCAGGCAGCCCCCAAAGCGGCACCCCGGGCGATCCTGCCGGCGCCCGCACCTCGCCCAGCGGCTCCCGCACCGGCCGTCCTGCCAGCGCCCGCACAGCAGGCGTTGCCCGCGTCCAGGGTGCCCTTGGCCCTCCCAGCACCACCGGCCAGGGAAGGGGGCCAAACAACCAAGCGCCTTACTACGGAGGAGCAGGCGAAACGGCGTCGTTTGGGCCTCTGCTACAACTGCAACGAGCCCTATTCACGCGGCCACAACCGGGTGTGTCGCCGCATATTCTACATCGACGGCGTCGAACTCGCTGAGGACGACGAGCCCGCGGAGGCGCCCGTCTTCTCCCTCCACGCGGTTGCCGGGGTGGCCGTCAGCAGCACCATCTAGCTTCGCGTACGTGTGGGGGCAGCAGACCTCACCGCTCTCGTCGACACGGGTTCCACGCACAGCTTCATCGGCGAGGCCGCGGCCCAGCGCACGGGGCTGTCCGTCGAGACGCGCCCTCGCATGACGGCCACAGTGGCCAACGGGGAGCGCATCTCCTGCCCTGGCGTCCTCCGTCAAGCTCCGGTCGTCATCGATGGCATGACCTTCAACGTCGACCTGTACCTCATGCCATTGGCGGGCTACGACGTCGTCCTCGGCATCAACTGGATGGCGTCGTTGGGTGACATCGTCTGGAACGTGGCGGCAGGCACCATGGCCTTCCAGCACGAGGGGCAGACCGTGTGCTGGCGCGGCACTGCACCCCCGTCCCCTCCACGTCTGCATGCGGCCACACCCGTGACCGAGCCCCTTCTCGACGAGCTGCTGGACGCGTTTGAGGACGTCTTCGCGGCGCCAACCGGCCTACCACCGGCCCGGGGGCGCGCCCACCGCATCACACTCAAGCCCGGCTCGGCCCCGGTGGCGGTTCGCCCATATCGCTACCCCGCCGCGCATAAGGACGAGCTGGAACGCCAGTGCGCGGCCATGATGGCGCAGGGCATCGTGCGGCGAAGCGATTCAGCCTTCTCCTCTCCGGTGCTCCTAGTCAAGAAACCGGACGGCTCGTGGCGCTTCTGCGTCGACTACCGCGAGCTGAACGCCATCACGGTGAAGGATGCCTACCCCATCCCGGTCGTCGACGAGCTGCTGGATGAGCTCCATGGCGCGCAGTTCTTCACCAAGCTCGATCTACGGTCGGGGTACCACCAGGTGCAAATGTGGGCCGACGACGTCCACAAGACGGTTTTCCGCACCCATGACGGCCTCTACGAGTTCCTCGTCATGCCGTTTGGGCTGTGCAACGCCCCGGCCACTTTCCAGGCGCTCATGAACGACGTGCTCCGTCCTTTCCTTCGTCGCTTCGTGCTGGTGTTTTTTGATGATATTTTGATCTACAGCACGTCGTGGGCGGACCACCTCAGGCACCTTCGCATCGTCCTCACCGAGCTCCGTCGCCACTCCTTGTTCGTCAAGCGCTCCAAGTGTGCGTTCGGCGTTCCGTCGGTCGCCTACCTCGGCCACACGATCTCGGCGGCCGGCGTGGCTATGGACTCGGCCAAGGTGCAGGCCATCGTGGAGTGGCCGGTGCCCCAGTCCCCGCGGGCGGTCCGCGGATTCCTCGGCTTGGCGGGCTACTACCGCAAGTTCATCCACAACTACGGCTCCATCGCGGCGCCCCTCACCGCCCCGCTCAAACAGGATGGCTTCACTTGGAGTGATGAGGCGGCTGCGGCCTTCGCCGAGCTCAAAGCCGCAGTCACCACCGCGCCGGTGTTGGGCATGCCAGACTTCGCCAAGCCGTTCGTTGTCGAGTGCGACGCGTCATCCCATGGATTCGGGGCTGTTCTCATCCAAGACGGCCACCCGATCGCCTTCTACAGCCGGCCGGTGGCGCCGCGACACCGGGCGCTCGCCGCCTACGAGCGGGAGCTTATTGGGCTGGTCCAGGCAGTCCGCCATTGGCGACCTTACTTGTGGGGGCGCAGCTTCGTCGTCCGGACTGATCACTACAGCCTAAAGTACCTGCTGGACCAGCGCTTGTCCACCATTCCACAGCACCATTGGGTGGGCAAGTTGCTGGGCTTCGACTTCTCCGTGGAGTACAAGCCGGGAGCGGCTAACGCCGTTGCAGATGCGCTGTCCCGGCGGGATACTGAGGATGGGGAGCTGCTGGCCATCTCCGGGCCGCGTTTCGACTTCGTCGACCGACTCCGTCAAGCACAGCTCCAGGACCCGGCTCTGGTGGCACTGCACACCGAGATTGCTGCCGGGAGCCGGCCTGCGACCTGGACCATCGTCGACGGCATGGTGCTGTTTGGGGGGCGCCTCTACATCCCGACAGCGTCGCCACTGCTCCAGGAGCTCCTCCGGGCGGTCCACGAGGACGGACACGAGGGCGTTCAGCGTACCTTGCACCGCCTCCGACGTGACTTCCACTTCCCTAACATGAAGGAGGAGGTGCAGGCGCTGGTGCGGGCTTGCGCGGTCTGCCAGCGCTACAAGTCTGAGCATCTTCACCCGGCGGGCCTCTTGATGCCGCTTCCGGTGCCGCAGGGCATATGGACCGACGTCGCGCTTGACTTTGTGGAAGCCTTGCCGCGCGTCCGCGGAAAGTCAGTCATCCTCACTGTGGTGGATCGCCTGAGCAAGTATTGCCACTTCATCCCGTTGGCCCACCCCTACTCCGCCGAATCCGTCGCCCAAGCCTTCTTCAGTGAAGTCGTCCGCCTCCATGGGGTACCGCAGTCCATGGTCTCCGACCGGGACACTGTCTTCACGTCTCTGTTTTGGCAGGAACTTATGAGGCTGATGGGTACCAAGCTCCACATGACGACGGCGTTCCACCCTCAGTCGGATGGGCAGTCCGAGTCGGCCAACCGCGTCATCATCATGTACCTGCGGTGTCTGACGGGTGATCGGCCGCGACAGTGGCTCCGGTGGCTGCCGTGGGCGGAGTACTTGTTCAACACTGCCTACCAGTCGTCGCTGCGTGATACGCCGTTCCGCGTCGTCTACGGGCGCGATCCGTCGTCCATCCGCTCGTATGAGCCCGGCGATACCAGGGTGCCGGCAGTTGCCAAGACCATGGCGGAGCGCGAGGAGTTCTTGGCTGATGTCCGTGCCCGCCTGGAGCAAGCTCAAGCCACTCAGAAGCTGTTCTACGACCGCCATCATCGTCAGGTCAGCTACCAAGTTGGTGACTGGGCGCTGCTTCGTCTTCGCCAGCGCTCGGCCTCCTCACTGCCACAGACCACCGGCGGCAAGCTCAAGGCCCGCTTCTGCGGTCCGTACCAGGTCATCGAGCTCATCAACGACGTCGCTGTGCGGCTTGCCCTACCAGCCGGCGCCCGCATTCACAACGTCTTTCACGTGGGGCTATTGAAAAAGTTCCAAGGAGAACCTCCAGCTGCAGCACCGCCTCTGCCTCCTCTCCGACATGGCGCCATCGACCCTGAACCTGCGCGTGCGGTGCGCTATCGCATCGCCAGGGGTGTGCCCCAGGTCCTCGTCCAGTGGCAGGGTGCTTCAACTGCCTCGGCTACATGGGAAGACACGGCGGCGTTCCGCGCCAAGTACCCGGCGTTCCAGCTCGAGGACGAGCTGATTCTCGGCGGGGAGGGAGATGTCATGTTCGGGCGCACGTACACCAGGCGTCGCCGAGCCAGGGACGTGCGCCGCGCCCGGGAACGCGCCGAGCAGCAGGCTCAGGCGGAGCAGGGCCCAGCCCTGGCCACAAGTCACGATAGTGGCTGATAAGGAAGGAATTGTTAGCTGATTAATAGCCTTCTATTATTTGTTATCTTTCTATTATTAGTTCCTAAATTAGAGGAGCCTGTTGCTCCGGCTGGTTGGGCCTGAGGCCATTTATCTCTTCAGCCGCCAGGGGGCATAACCCGGCGACGTTCATCGGTGTGGGGGCAAAACCCTGCCGGCTACCACGGATCAAGGCTACGAATTACGTAGCCGAGGTCCGCCCGTTCTTGGGCTTAACGCCCTTGACAACTCATGTAAGATTCATTAGAATGATTTACATGAGATAAATGGAACTTCTGTCGGTCCAATGAGATCATAACTGTGTGATCATGTATGAGTGCATCTGACTTCTGCACCAAAATCTTGCCAGGATTTACTGAATGATGCTGAGCAAAGTATGATGGAGTACAAAACATCTATTCAGAACTTGAAGAAAGAATCAAAATACACTCTTGACAAAGTAGCTGTTGGTGAAAGTGATCTGCAGCGTGGACGTACTGATTTGAGGTATTTTACATTTAGTCTCAGTCGGAAAAGTCTGTTTTTTTCCATGTCTGTTGCTGTTTCATTTAATAATGGTTTGTCACCAACATACTGTAAAATTATTGCATGTGCCTCTCTCCAGATCTACAGGGAAGCAGATCCAATCTCTTATAGGTTCCATTTACAAAGCAGAATCTACAGCTGCAGGTATTACTTATATTTCTTCTGGTTATTTGGTTCATTGCTTTTAGCTATTTGCAACTTAATTTCAAACGTCGTCTAACACTAAGATTGCTCACTTTACATCTCATAACAGCATATGTATTATTTTTGTGACTGTAGGTCTGATGGATAGACTAAGAACCATTCCAACCAGGCAATCTCTCGAGCTGCGAGCAGAGGTGAGTACATGATTTGTACATAGAATGTCTTTGCCCTTGTTGCAAGTGCTGATTAAATAAAACCTTATTAAAATGTGCTGATTGAAATACTGTTTCTTTTTATCCATTAGGTGGCTTCCATGGCCTCCGATTTGAAGAACCAGAGATGTGCCTTGCAGGAAAGGATCAACAAAATATCTGAATATGGTGTCCGTGTCTGAACTGCACCGTCTGTACATTTCCCCTGATAGAGCTTCTTCTGGTCCTTCCGTACAATAAACTGTGAATCCACCCTGGGAGATGCGCATTTTGATTAGACAAACTTCCGTTTTGGATTCTAACCTTTTTTTGTCAGCATTTTAAATGCTAGGACAAAACATGGTAACTCATCACAACCATAAATTGTTCCTGTCACGGTAATGTTGAGCATTGCTCGAAAACACGGTAATGTTTGTTCCACTGCTGTGCTACCTGCAAACAATTCTGCCATTCCGTTTCGTGAAAACAAATAGCTACAAAATGCTGCAAAATGCAGGGCGCTGCTCCAGGAGGCGATAGGAGTATTGTAGTCCTGTTTGATTTTAGTTTTGCAGTTTTTCGCATCTCGCTTTCTCTTAGAACAGGACCACAAACTTGAAAAAAAAATCCATCCATTGACAGTCCTTGAACATTTGTGGAAAAACACCTGATTAAGGGCGTGTTTGGTTTGTTACAAACTGCGCCATTGTCCGCCACAGTTCTGCAGGTGTTTGTTTGGCCGGAGTTAAGGCGCCGCCATAACTCGTCAACGCTGCGTAAGTTTTTACGCCAAACCGCGCCGAATTGGTGGCGAGCTGTTTGTTCGACAAACTTTTGGCGTCGCCGTGACTCGGTGCGGCATGCGTAAAACAGACCCTAACATTGCGTTTCTCGCCGAGGACGACGTGCTTACCTTCCCATAAGGCAATCTCAAATAGGCCAGTGCTAACAGAGCTACAGTTCTGGGGCCCGAGGGCTGACCAAGATACAAATTCAGCTTGTCCACACTTCCATTTGCTCATAATAGTGATATAAAATTTGGCACGGTGCAAAGTTCTTGTTCTATAATCTATATGTTCAGTTATCTATACATACCTATAAAAGTCGAGTCATCACGCCGGGTCCGTCGCACTCACAGTTTACTGCCCGCAACAGTAGGCTTTGAACAGTAAACCCGCTACAAACAGTACCGGGTTTATGAACAGTAAAACCCGTTAAAAAAACAGTACCGGGTTTATGAACAGTAAAAACCCGTTAGATAAACAGTAATACCCATTTAAAACAGTATACCCCGGTAAAAGAACAGTAAACCGTTATGAACAGTACCGCCGTTAAGCAACAGTACTGCCGCGCGGGCTCTCCTGCTAGTACCTACTTATACGTCGACCAAGAAGAACACCGTCTCCAAGCAAAGCAATCGAACCCTTCCTTTCTTTCTATAGCCACTGTACTTCCTCCGCTTGCCCCTCTGAGAGTCATTTCTTCTTCGGCCAGATTGAAAAACTGAAAGCCATTCTTCTTTGGCGAGATCGAAAAATTGGTCGGGACTACGTACCATTAAAGATAGCCAGTGGGCCCCGTAAGTAATCGAGAACTTGATGAACAATGCAACATAATATAACCAGTATGGCAGTACGTGAAACTATAAAACAAGTGGAGGAAACAATTGAACATACATGATGCAACCAGTATGTGAAACCGTAAAACAAGTGGAGGAAGAGGCTATTATCTAGCTTACCCTATCTGGTGCGCCCGTTCACAATCTTTCCATGCTTTCAGTGGCATATGACTCCAAAATGCCACATACCGATCTCAATCCTCCAGCTAATAACCTACCACACACAGCGTGATATCTCCCTTTTTCTCAATCTGCAAAAACTTCCATATTTGACTTTAGACTTCAGTGGACGTTAACCGAAAGTGCTCAGCAACTGTAACTGATCAGTAATTATATTGCCGCCTAGAATATACAGCTTCTCGTACAAAATTCATTGTCCTTAGTCTGCAGCCGAGGACATTTTGGATGAATAGTAAGTAAAAGAAAAGAATTGAAGAAAAATGATGTGCCATTGGATATGTAATTCTGTTATGCTAAAGTGTTTCAACTTTACTCTCCGTTAATGTCTGCAGCTGTAACATCTGCCCCCAGTCATTAGATTAAGGTTTGGTCTTCAGTATCGACTCTTGTTTCAACAGGATTGAAAACATGGTGAAAGCCTGAGCTTGGTAGTCCAAAATCAAGGAGTCTCATTCTGTAGCCAAGAAGACTGGGGCAGAGTCTCATCTGTCTTGTTAGTATCAAACCGAGAAAATCTTCGTAGTCTGTTAATCTTCAGCCGGATAGAGGGCACCTTCCGAGCAATAGCCTTCCATATCATCTGCACGGCATCATCAGTCTGAGATGGATATTGGTACTCGAAGTGCTTTTCTACTTCCTTTAGCCTGTTCCACATGCGTGTCCACTCTTCTCGGCTGATCCTTGTGATCAGGCTCATTAGAAACCCCTTCTTGACTGCATCTGTGCCACGTACTATGACACTGAACTTTGAGTAGTCAAGGACATCCTCAAACGGGAGCTCAATCTCATCGCTGATGATGACGGGAACACAGTGACTGACTATGGAGTCGAAGAGGCGGTTGGAGGATGGAGTGTCACCTGCAATGTTGAGGCAGAACTTGGATGACCGCATCCCTTGTGTTGATTGCTCGATCCCATTACCAGCTACACTTCCAAATGAGAAATGCACATCTTTCTCGTCTTTCAGAAGGTAATACAGTTCCTGCCGGATGGAACCACCCTATAACATTGTGCAGTGGAAGTGTGAGTAGAATAACAAACATACATGTGAACTGCATACATTTTCCACAGTTCATCTACTCACAGAGTCTAATCTCTTAGACCAATCAATATAACCCACGTCCTGATAGCTAATCCATGTTTGACTGTCAATTGTATAACTACTAAAGTATACTGAACTTGTTTACAGATACATAGATCACTTGTCAGATTGTACAACTACTTGCTGCAAAAGACAGCGATGTATGCTGATCGTGGTCATATAGGACTGGGAGAAGTGATTGCCTATGTGTGAGCTGGACTGATTACTGATAGACAGGGCAAAACGCTCCAATTCGCAAAGAAGCATACATCGATGCATCTTTAGTGGCCAGAACTAGTGCAAATTCAGGTAAGTGGCACACGGAGGGAAAGGGACATGTTAGCCATTACTAGGCTACGGAATGAAAAGGAGTGCACGTGCCACATGGACATGGCAAACATTCTCAATCCTTTTTAGGGAAGAACGCATGGAAAACAAAGTTTTTTAAACAAAAGATGTATGCTGACATTATATTATTAACAACTTAGATGTGACTAATCCAACTAAGATTCAAATTAGACGAGATGAGTAAATAGCAAGATACTCACGTCCTTCCTGTAGATGGCGCCTTGGAAGTAGAGCAGCGTCGGCCGGTCGTCGTATCCGGCAGTGTCATTAGCGAAGTTGGCGACGAGGTGCCGATAGGGCGCGATGACGTCCTTGTCGAGGTTGGCGACGCTGGGCGGGTACCTCCCGAAGTCGCAGAGCACGAAGACGCAGGGCCAGAACCTGTAGCGCGCGTCGAGCATCCCGTTGGGGTGGTGCGCCAGCACGACGTGGTCCCGCCCTCCGGTCCTCTGCCACTCGGGCCGCGCGGCGAGGAACTCGAGGAGCCTCCGCTGCAGCGCGCGGTCCTCGCTGTCCCGCGCGGGCGGCACCACCCGGGAGTGGCGGTTGAAGCTGAGCGAGGCGAAGAAGGGCACGAAGACGACGTCGGCGTCCGCGGCGTGGCGCACCCGCGCCGCCGCGCAGGGCGTGGGCGCGCCCTGCTCGGAGGCAAGGAGGTCGAGGGTGAGCCAGTACTCGATGCTGTGCTGCAGGTTGAGGCCCCCCGGGTAGTCCGGCACGCCGTCCCTGACGTCGGGCCACACGCCGCCGCCGAAGCCGGGGGGCTTCCAGTCGAGCAGCCCGAAGTGGAACTCGGGGGGCAGGTCGTACATGAACACTCGCAGCAGCGCCTCCGCGGGGTCGCATTTCGTACCGGGGCCGGGGCGCCGCCCGCCGCCGCCGGGGCGGAGCCACTGGTTGGGGCGGCGGGCGGCGGCTGGGCCCGCGGCGGAGTCGAGGAGGAGGTACCAGGAGAAGAAGAAGAGCGCGGCGGCGAGCACGAAGAGCCAGGCGAGCGGGCTCCGGCAGGAGGCGGCGGCCATGGCGCTAGCAGTGGCAGTGCGGGCGGAGGCCGGAGCGGGGCGCGGCCATGGCTGGCTGGGAGGGGGATCTGGGGATCTGACGGGGGTAAGCGCGGGTGGGTTGGTCACCCGCGGCGGCCGGTTGATCGCAGTGGTGACTGACGCTCGAGTCCCGATCGAGGCGGTCGGATCTGGAGCTGGTGGCAACGGTTGGGTTGGGTGCTGGGGCGGGTGCGGCGCGGTGGGAGTGGGAGGCAGCGGAAAGGCACGGGTAAGGCTGGACTGAAAAACTCGAAGCTCGTTAGCTCGCTCGGTTTGTGGCTGGATCGACTCAGCTCGGCTCGGCTCGTTATGATAACGAGCCGAGCCGAGCCAAGATTTTAGCTCGTTAGCTATAACGAGCCAACTCGAGCCAGCTCGCGAGCTGCTCGTGAGTTAAATGAGCCAAGCTTTCAGGAAAAAAAGTATCAAAACTTGTATTAGTTTTTGTATTACTTCATGTCTTGTACTTTACAATTGACTAGTAACTGGTCTAGACCCTATGAATTGACTGGTAACTGGTCTAGATGCATTTCTTTTGTATTATTATTATTCTTAAACTTTAAATAAATACAAATATTATATTTTGTGTATTTTTTATACCTGGCTCGCGAGCTTAACGAGCCAGCTCGAGCTTTTAACGAGCCGAGCCGAGCTGGCTTTCTGGCTCGTTAGGATAACAAGCCGAGCCGAGCTGGCTCGTTATCTTAACGAGCCAGAACGAGCCGAGCCCAAACGAGCCGAGCCAGCTCGGTATCCAGGGCTGGGCACGGGCGGGGATCTCCAAATCCACGTAAGCGCTGCACGCTACCCCACGGCTGCTCTTGCGGTTTCTGGTTTGGTAGAACGTGAGTGATATACCTTCGACCGTGGGTTAGGCCAGTCTCAACGGGAGGCCACGGAAGCATCATATACATTAGAGTGACACGTTAGCATCAGAGTAATTTTTGCATGAAACGAGAAGGAGAAAGAAGAAATTCGTTTCATGGCCACGGCACTCATGAGCTCGGTTTCTAATCACTCGGTAATCGCACGACACCCGCACTGAGGGGGGAGAGTTTCATCACCGATCCCGTGCTCCACGCGCGAAGATGCGATCCTTCCCGCCCGATTCCCCAGCCGCGTGCGCGATTCCTCTCGCCTCCCGCATGATTTCTTCTTCCTCCTTCCCTGCGCGCGCCAATCTCCTTCCCGTGTGCGCCTTGTTCTCCTTCCCCATCCTGCCCTGGCCGTTAGATCCAGCGCCATGGATCCTAGTCGTAGCTCCGGGCAGCGAGGCAGAGGAGGGAAAGGGGGCGGAGGCATCCGTCTTGGGATGAAGACGGCGTTCTCTCCTACGCCGCCGGCTTCTCCGGCTTCTTCATTTTCTCCGCCGCCATTGCCTACTTTCCCCTCTGCGCCGCCGGCCCCTCCATCTTCTTCCCCTGCGCCGACCCCTCCATCTTCCCCTGCGCCAGCCCCTGCTAGTTCATCTTCATCCCCACCGCAAGGAGTAGGAGTGCCGCCAAGGCCAGCGCAAGGAGTAGCATTGGGTGCCATGCCCCCAAATTTTCCATATGAATAAGGAAACCAACAAGCCCCAAATCTATGGTATGTGTTGATTTTGATGCCTGTAATTAATTGATCACATGGGGGCGAGACCACGAGAGGGTGGTCAGGCTATCCGCACTCGTCGTACTCTATATCTATCCTTTAAAAGGAATCTTTTGTCCTAGTCATCGAGATTCCATCCTCTATACCAATTTCTCCCTCACCTATCCATACTCTATATCATCCTCTATCCCAACTACCCATCGATAAGGCCCACACGTCATACACACCTTTCACATCACCTCTCTCTCCCCCACCCACCTTTTCCCTCTCTCCCCACCCGCTCGCACAGGCATGCACAGACGATGTCCCCATCTCCCCTCTCTCCCTCCCCACGTGGTGGGCCCTGCGCGTGCATGTAGCAGACCCCCGGTACACCCGCTGCGCATAGCGGATGGGAGAAGCTCCTCTTGTTTAGCGTAGGATGTATAGGACCACAGTGCAGTGTTTTTCGTTCGCTATCTGGTATTCCGGATGGGGTACCGGACGCCGGTGCGGACAGCCTCACATCATCGGGGTGTCAGGGTTTCCCCGGTTTGTACTGGTGTATATACGTACGCCACACGAGAGTACATATAGGGAACATTTAGATAAAATCACCGTTTTAACATTGTAAGGAATATATTTGTACTCTAATGTAGCTTTGCTCATGTTGCGATGTCCTAAGAGCCAAACTATGCTATCAAGATGTCCTAGGAACCAAACTATGCTCACTCCATTCCTAAATAAATTAATTCATAGAATCCGTGCCAGCGAAACTTTTTTAAACTTGACTAACTTTATAGAAAAGAATAACAATATCTATAACATAAAATGAGCATCTTATGAAAATATATTCTATAGTAAATCTAATGATACTAATTTGATACATAAATCTTAACGTTTTTTTTCTAGAAATTTGGTTAATATTTAAAAATTTTGACTTAAGACAACTCTAGAAATCTATTTATTCAGGGACAAGAGGAGTATATTATATGGGCTTAGAGCAACTCTACCAGATTAAGAAAAGAGATTGTTTTTTCTATTCTTGCATAAATAGGGTTGAGTTACAAGATCATAGCTCCAACTGATCGTCTTTTTAATTCTTTTTTTCCCTAATTTTTCATGTGAAAAATTCTCAATCAATACCTCAGAAAGGGGAGAGAACCTCAATCCTCTTTTCCTTTCCCCTCCGCGCCAGGCTACCATGGTTGTATGAGAGGTGGTGGTCGTCGTGTCCGTTGGCTATCGCACTAATTGGTGAGCCATGACGCCCCCCAACTAGTTGTCTCCTACATACCTACAACTAAAAAGATACCTACATTACAACTAAAAAGAACAAAACTAAATCAACCATTTGGTGTGACAATTGTTGGGTCGTCACGAGACGCGGCCGCCCTTGCAAGTCGCACCTGTGATCCAGGTGAGTCTTGTGCCCGTTTGCCAACCCTCACCCTGTGTCTCCTTCCCCGGTTCCTCGTACGCTGGTTGTGAAGCCGCAACCCAGCCTCGATCATGCACTCGGAGCGAGGCTTCGGTGGCCGCATCCAAATCCCCCTCCCGCAGATAACCCTAGCAGTCAGTCGAGCATTTTTTTTTAGTTAAACAATGTGTCAAAACTCAATTTTGTTATTGTTTTGATGATAACACATAGGAATATTGAAATTGCAATGCACTAGCAATCCTCTTTCTGAAACACCATGAAATTGTATCGGGTTAGCACGATTGCTCCATATCTGGGACAAATTTTAGTTAGTTAGTTAGTTACATACAATATAGGGAGAGCTAGAGAAGTCAATTTAAGGTATTTGCTATGGTTGACCAGCCTGAATTGTTACGAGCTGTAAATGTAATGTAGGGACTCCAAATCATGCTTTGATAAGGTGGACCGTGTTAATAGATTCCTGATAGAAATAGTCGCCTACCACACATAAAAAGACGCACAAGGTTGCCACTCCACAGTTAATTTATCCTGGAGCCTATGTGTAATCACAGTTAACAATTTGCTGCCAAACCAAAGAAAGAAGAAAAATATATTGCCTCTTGAGAAAGGATACTTAGTTTTTCTTTTTGGTTGCCAAAGTGTTGGACCTGAAAAGAACTGTTTTGTCATTCATACTATTGTGAGCTAATTTAGGTGCAGCTTGTATCCTTAGCATATTTCATAAAGAGAAGAGTTTAGATAATTGTGACATAAACACATGGTTGGTGCTAAGAGAGTGGAAGGTATAAGAAAATTGCATTTAGGTCAAAGAAGATCTTGATTTAAACACCACGGGAAGCAAAAAACACATTAGAGTTTACCATTAAGGATTTTATTCAAAGCTAAAAAGAACCTGAGGCATTGCCTATATTTCATTACGAAATGAGGCACTGGCAGTCTTTCATGATGATTATATTTGCACCATTAATGGCTTGCTGCTCCAGTATTTTCATCCCAAAAAATCTATGGATAGTCAACTTCGCTGGCATGAATTAGTGCAAATTCATTGTCGACCAACTATGGCATTTTGCAAACAATGGGTATATGGCTGCCCTGCTTTGCTTGTGGTGAGCATCTTGAGTAGTAACTATGTATTTTCTGCTGCATTAAAGATGATGTGCATCCACAACTTGGTTCAGTGATGCTTTGTGCAGCTTTTAGTGAAGATATCTGTTTTAGTATGTAATCTTTCCTGCATCGCATATTCCCTTTCTAGGTTCATAATTATGAAGTTCTCATCATTGATTTTTTTATGATAAGATCAGGACCCCTACTTTCTTGCTATTGATTGAGTATGACAATGGTTTTAAAGGAATGGTCAGCAAGGATTCAGAAGAGGAGAAGTCCATCAGAGTGAAAGAAATTGACAGAGTCCCTCTGTGTTCGGTCAGTAATGCATTTTCTCTCGGAAAGTCATTCTGCTACTACAATTTTTATCTCTTGAGAACAATACCGTTCAACATTGAGGTCATTGAGTTTTCTCCACTTTCAGTTTTCAAGGCTGATGCTTGCCTGTGGATTGGCTCTTTGACAGGGGCGTTGAAGGGTCGAGATGGCGGACTAAAGGAGGGTGAATAGTCCTTTCTAAAACTTAATCGTGTCGGCTAACCGAAATAAGTGCGGAATTAAAACTATCAGTCTAGCCAAGACTACACCCCTCTATCTATAACTTTAGCACCTTACAAAGAGATCCTAATCAAGCAAATAAGGTGCCGGACTAGCAAGAGCTCACATATCCAATTCTAGGAGCAAGGTCACACAAACCTATGTCACTAGTACTTTGCCAACTGAGGGAGCTCCTACACAACTAGTGAAGCAAAAGCACAAAGATCCCTAAGCTCACTAGCAAAGCTCAGTAACAAGGCAACCAATGCCAAATTAGAGAGCGCAAAATACTTAGCTACACAAACTAAGCAATGTGACTAACAAGGTTACACAAACCAAATTAGTCACACAAAGGGGATACTTCTAACTACACAAGCAACAAGGTAACTAGCTAGCTACACAAGCAAACTAGTTACACGAGCAACTACACAAGCAATATGTATATAATGTAAATGCAAGCTTGCGTAGAGAGGATGCAAACCACCGTGAAGAAATACACAAAGTTGACACAATGATTTTTCACCGAGGTTCACTTGGTTGCCACCAAGCGAGTCCCCGTTGTGTCGACCAACACCTCGTGGTTCGGCGGCTAATCGGTATCCACAACTGAGCCTCCCATAGGTGCCGCAAGAACCTACCGCAAGTGTGGTAGCTCAATGACACGCTCTACTAGAGTTGCTCTTCACGATCCCGGCGGGGTGAGCACAATCCCCCTCACAAAGCTTCTCCGGAGCCTCGCACAATCTTCTTACGAGCTTCGACGGAGCCACAAGCCACCAAGCCATCTAGGAGGTGGCAACCTCCAAGAGTAACAAACACCACTGGCTTGCAACACGAACACCTAGTGTCACTCGATGCAACCTCATGTCGCAATTGCACTAGAATCACTCACTCGCTTATTGATTCGCAATCTAGCAAGCACAAGTGAGTTGGAGGCTTCTCAAACCAAGCACACACAAGGGCAACACATTCCCAAGGTGCTCAACCACAGCCAAGGCCGGCCACCACTTCTATTTATAACTCTATGGTCAAATAGAGCCGTTACCCCTTCACTGGACGTTTTTCGCAGTGACCGGACGCGCCGGTCGATATGACCGGACGCACTGCATTGCGTCTGGTCACCCGTGGCCGTCCACGTGTCCCCCTGGATTCAACAACGGTGTAAGGTCCAGATGGCTAGAGGGGGGTGAATAGCCTATTTAAATTTTCTACAAGCTTCACTAAACAACAAAGTTAGTATATAAGATGACGAAGCTAATTCTAGCACTAGCTCAACTACTTTTATGCAAGCCATAAATATAATTCTAGTGCAAGGGTATGATCTCTAGTTCACACCAACAAAGCTAAGTCTCTAAACTAATTACCCCTAAGTGATACAAACTACTCTAAGCACACTAGACAAGATATAGTGTATGAATGTAAAAAGAAAGTGAATTGATTCTTATACTGTCAGTGTAGAGATGAGATGTAGCTAAAGAATCAATCACACATAATCACAATGAGAATCCTCGGCAAGTGATGACACAGAATTTTTATCGAGGTTCACTTGCTTCCCGGCAAGCTACTTCTCGTTGTGGTGATGCACCCACTTGATGGATCACGAGCTAATTGACTATCAAGAGTCAAACTCTCAGCGGGTGCCGCATATCCACTCACAAGATGAGGATCCTCTAAGACACGAGCTCCAGTAGAGTAGACAATTCATGAACTCCCGCGGAGAAGGCTCAAGAACCCCTCACAATCACTTGGTGAGGCTCAAAACAATCTCCAATCACGAGCTCAAAACCACCGCTGCTGAAAGGTCTTGATGGCTAGAGGGGGGGTGAATAGCCTTTTAAAAATTTCTACAAAGACAAGCTAAACAAGTTTATCAATACAACAAATAGCGAGATGCGAGTTTTGCTTAGCCTAAGGGGTGTTTGCAAGCCACCTATTCAATTCACAATTCTAGTATTGGCACTCAACCGCACAAGTTAAACCGAGAAGGTAACTACAACTACAACTAGCAAGCTACACAAAAGAGCTACTCTAGTAACGCTAACTAGCTAGCAAAGATAACTAAGAAAGTAATACAAGTGAGGGTTAGGAGGGTATCACCGAGGGGCGAAGTATTGAGCCAACCAATATGATCAACAATGAATACCAAGATAACCGAACACCGGAATCAATCAATCACAATATGAAAGTGATGACACGAAGATTTATCCCGAGGTTCACGTGTTTGCCGGCACGCTAGTCCTCGTTGTGTCCCTTTTTCACCACGTGGTTCGGTGGCTAATCGGTCTCACACCGAGCCTCTCAAAAGGCGCCACAAGAACCTACCAAATGGCAAAAGGTTGCAAATGACACGAGCAATCCACTAATGTTGCCTTTGGCGCTCCGCCGAGGTAGGCACAAACCCCTTACAATCACCGGAGGTGGCCAAGAACAATCACCAACTCTTGCCAACGCCTCCAAGCTGCTCCAAGCCGTCTAGGTGGCGGCAACCACCAAGAGAAACAAGAATCCCGCAGCAAATCAACCACCAAGTGCCAACTAGATGCAATCTCACAATGCAAATGCACTTGGATCACTCAATCTCACTTCGAATATGCAAAGAAGCAAGAGAGATGAGTGGGAGGGGAGTTGCTTAGCTCAAAGTGCTCACAAGTATGTCAAATGTCCAAGAGTAAGAGCCTTGAGCCGGCCAACGAGTATATATAGACGTACCCCTTCGAATATAGCCGTTAGGAACAAGATCCAGCTGAAATCGCGCTGACCGGACGCGCTGGTCCAACTGACCGGACGCTCCGGTCGCGTAACGGCTAGTTATTGAAACGCCGACCGGACGCGCCGGTCGCAATGACCGGACGCGCTGGTCACGACCGGACGCTCCGGTCCCGTGACTGACCGGACGCGCCGGTCAACCCTGAGCCACGCGCAACAAAACAGCGACCGGACGCGCTGTTTGAACTGACCGGACGCCACAGTGCCCGCGTCCGGTCGGAGTCCAGTAAGCTCCCTGGATGACCGGACGCGTCCGGTCGCCTGTGACCGGACGCGCTGCGCGTCCGATCATCCAACAGAAAAACGCGCAGACGCTGAACGCTGACCGGACGCGTCCGGTCAAACAGTGACCGCGTCCGGTGCAGCGTCCGGTGCAGCGTCCGGTCACCACTGTGACCTCCGTTCGCCTCCGTTTGATTTTCGTTTGATTTCCGACTTCCGGCGTAGTGGAAAATAGGCATTTCATTTCCCCGAAATCGCCTGAATCCCGCGCTCGCACGCTCGGCGGGAGGGAGAGAGGACCCCAAACCCTCTCTACCGCTTAAACTCCAACGCCATCGCAAATGTGCTAACACCACCATGTGATCTCGTCAAGTGTGAGTGTGTTAGCATTTTCACAATCATTTTTCGAGGCGTTATTAGTTCTATCCAAATGCATATGATCATGAAATGCACACCTAGAGGCACTTAGGAGTTCAATAGCCGCGTCATTCCCCTCTTTATAGGACGGCTATCTATCCTATAATGTAACCACACCCACTAGGTGTCTTGGTTACTAAAATACAACCCTTAAGCATATACCTTTGCCTTGATCACGTAGGGTCGCGTCCAAATCCAAGTGTGGCCATCATGATCACCATGTCCATCTTGCCACCAACCTTGGAATGTACTAATCCTCATATGCTACATACAACTTAGGCATAGGATTAGTACTTAGGCATTGTCACTAATTACCAACACCAAACATAGGACTTTCAGCTGCTCCAAGCCGTCTAGGGTGTCGAGAAACACCCAAGAGTAACAACCAATCTGTAGCAAACTCAAAAATCAAGTGCCACTAGATGCAACTCTCAATGCAATGCACTTGAATCTCACTAGGATTAGCAACCAAGCAAGGAGATGAGTGAAGAGAGTGTTCTCTAGCTCTAAGGATGTCTCAATATCTCAGAAGTGCAAGAGTGTCCCCCCAAAACCGGCCACCAACTATTTATAACGAAGGGGTAAGCAACTAGCTGTTAGTGCCCTGGTCGGGGGCAACAGATGCGTCCATCGCCTAGGCAACAGACACGGTTGGCTGCGTCTGTCGCACCTCGAGTCGCCACGTGTCCTGTGCGTTCAAAGTTCCAATGGTCGAAACACTGATCAATAGACGCGTCCGTCGAGAATAGCCCCAGCGTCTGTCGCACCAACAGACGCAGTACAGTAAGGTCTGTGTTCGCCCGAGCGCAACAGACGTGTCCGTCGGTTGAGCACCACCGCGTCCGTTGCCTCCTTCAGCAGTGCGCGAACGAGGGTAAGCCGACAGACGCTGACGTCAGCGTCCGTCGCTCTCGAGACAGCGTCCGTCGCACAGAGAACAGCGCGCGCCACCTAGGTCAAAGCACCAGACGCGGTAGCTGCGTCTGACGCCTGCGAAGCTAGCGTCTGTCGCTCGGAAAACAGCGATGAACACCTCCGTGACTTCGTCTTCGGTTCCATCCTTCGGCTCAGTGGAAAATAAGCGTTTCATCTCCACAAAAACACATGAATCCCGCCGAGCTTGCGAGACGGGAGGGAGAGAGGACCCCAAACCCCTCTCTACTGCTCAAACTCCACTGGCTTCGCAAATGTGCTAACACCACCAAGTGTACATCACCATGTGCATGTGCGTTAGCATTTTCACAATCATTTTTCAAGGTGTTACGTTAGCTCTCTACTAGATCTTAATGCATATGCTCAAGGTGATGACCTAGTAGCACTTGATTCACGAGCTAACCGTGATAGCCCCTCTTGATAGTTGGCTAACAATCCTAAACCCGGTCAATCACTTCTCTACTCATCTTAGAGCGGCAAAAGCAAACCCTATGATTATACCTTTGCCTTGATCACTTTGTTTAATGTCCATCTCCTCATGCTTGATCACCATGATCATCATTTTATGTCCATGCACCATCTCTTTATGATCTTGTGGCCACCACTCCTTGACACATACACCTTCATCACATGTGTTGCTTATGCCTAACTCAAACCACTTAACATATGGCATTAGCAACTTGGTGTCATTAATTACCAAAACCAAACTTGGGCTTTCACGCGGCCACTCGATCCTCCAACGGTCACTATGCGCTAACGGTCACCAAGCGACTGGACGCAACCGCTAGCCTAGACCGGACGCACCGGTCATGCACATTCTCGTGCATGTGAAACCACGACCTGACGTGCACACTTGATGTACCGGACGTCACAGTGCCAGTGTCCGGTCGTTTCTAGTAAGCACCCACTCGCAACCTGACGCGTCCAGTCGATCGTGACCTAACGCGCCACCGCGTCCGATCGACCTCGCGTGCTTCGCAGCTTCTCTGGGGCTTGACCGGACACGCCGGTCCCGTGACCGACCGAACGCACTGGTGGAAAGCCCTAGCGTCCCGTGCCTAACTGCTGCTGCCACTGACCGGACGCGCCAGCCGCGTCCGATCCAGCGTCCGGTTCAGTGTCCGGTCACCCCCAATGACTTTCTTTTGCCTCCATTTCTTTGCCTCCGGCGTAGTGGAAAATAGGCGTTTCACTTCCACAAAAGCGCTGAATCCCGCCGAGCAAGCTCGACGGGAGGGAGAGGAACCCAAAACCCCCCTCTACCCCTCAAACTCCACCTCCTTCGCAAATGTGCTAACACCACCAAGTGTTCACCAACTTGTGCTCATGTGTTAGCATTTTCACAATCATTTTCTTCAAAGGAGTTAGCCACTCAACTTGCCACGCCACTCGATCTAGCAACGATGCGAAGTTGGATCACTCGAATGGCACTAGATGACCGATATGCAAACAAGTTTGTCCCTCTTGATAGTATGACCATCTATCCTAAACCCGGTCATACACTTTTCTACACAACCTTTGACCGATGAAATGAAATGCCCTAGGTTATACCTTTGCCTTGCGCATTCCATTCCATCTCCTTCGATGTTGATGCAACACATGCACCAACCAATCATCAAATGATATGATCCACTTCATATCATCACATGACTGTATTGGTTCATCGATCTTGACCTCACTTGCACTTTACCATTGCGTCAGTCCATCGGCGCCAAGTCTTGCTCAAGCTTCACCGTCACACGCGGTCCCTCGCTTCAAAGCCTCCGACTTGCCCTTCACACTTGCAATTGGTCCGTCAAGCCAAGTCATGTCTTGATCTTCTCCACCTTGATCACATGACTCAATGTCATGTCTCATGTGCAATAAGCTCCTTCATCATCACATGTGCAAGCTTTGCAACATCTCTAAGCCATTTTCACCTTCATGGCATATGTTGCTCACACACATATACCTGTGGACTAATCACCTGTGTATCTCACATAAAACACAATTAGTCCACCTAAGTTGTCACTCGATTACCAAAACCAAACAAGGACCTTTTAAGCGTTTCTGAATGAATTTAGGCATTCATTCTTGGTGCAATAAGTGCAGATTCAGAAAGGTTTATTCTATCTTTTATTCGATGTGTACGAATCATGACTTCATGACTAGGATTGTGTCCTTAGTGCTTTGCAATATAATTATGATTTTCATCTGATGCAATTGTGCGTTTGCAGGTACTAGATCGTGGTCACTTCTGATATCCATGGTCACGGTAAGTCTCATTTTCGTTCTTAAAGAAGGTGGATTCCTTAGTGTATTAAACTCAGATTCAAAAGATAGTAGATGTTTAAAAGCCTATTGTGGATGCATTTTAGTTGCTTATCAAAAAATTGTAGTACGCCATTTGTGATCCTTCTTTTATTTTTGATGTACACCATTTGCTTATTATATATTGTTATTAATTCTTCTGACCTACCTTCATTGTGGATGTCTGGCGAAAGATGCAGATCCAAGTGCTTAACTGTAGATGGACATCAACATATGGTGATTTGGTTAACCATGTTTGAAGGCCATCTGTACCTGCCTTGCAGCCTTGTACTTAATTTATCAGATAGTGGTCAAGTTTAGTATTAGTTTTGTTCAGACTTGTGGCAGATTAGTCTTATAGGTGCTCAACAATTTTTATTTGAAGTACTGTCTCCTTCTCACCTGTACTCCTGTCTACCAGATGACCCCTGGGAGAGTTCAAGCTCTCCTTTTTTATTTCAACTTTGCAAGTATGAATCTAAATATACTCCATCAATCTGACTTCTCTTTTCAAGTATTTTCTATTATTCCCATGTTTTTTCTGGTACAATAATGAAAACATCTATGCCCCTAGAGTGGGTTTCGATGATTGATGATAACGTGAAATTACTATGACTAACGTGTGTTTTGCAGAAACTTTGGTAAGTTAGGTTATGGTAATGGTGATTGTTTGGGCACTATGGTTTTCATGCCCCTATCAATGGAAATCGTTTTGATTTTCAAAGGATTGACGACAAGGTTAAGGACAAACTAGTTTTAAGTGTCGTTTGGTGTTGGAGAGGCATTTAGAGTAGTTTAGGACTTTATTTTCTCCTTTGGTCATACTATAAAGGGGGGTATGAACAGGTAGCTTGACCTAGGTGAGTCTAATGGTTTAGGTGTGGTGCACACTTGTCAAACTTAGCACTAGGTAGCTCAGGTGAAGCCCAAAGATCATTTGGATCAAGTTTCGTTCAAGTCGCGTCGCGTTTCGGAGTGGTTTGTGACCTTTTCGCTTGACCGGACGCGTCCGGTCAGTGTATTGGACGACAGCAAACTGTTTATCTGACCAGACGCTGGTGAGTTCGTGACCGGACGCGTAGGTGGTGCTGTCTGCGGTCAACACTGCCAGGGTTAGCGATCGGACGCGATGGGCTACTGATCGGACACGGCTTCCGTGCGTCCGGTCAACAGTGAAAAAGAAATAGAGAGTTTCTAGAGAAGGTTTCGAGCGATCGGACGCGTCCGGTCACCCCTGATTGGACCCGTCTACGCGTCCGGTCACTCAGCGCCTTTGGAATTAAAATCGACTGTTGCCACCGACCGGACGCATCCGGTCACATCGACCGGCACGTCCAGTCAGTATGAAAAATGCTGAGTTGGCACATAACGGTTGGGATTGAATGAGGGGGTATAAATACATCCCCTACTCATACATTTGAAGTCTCTTGCTCATTTGTTCAGCTGAGAAACACCTTTCATGTGCAAGGGAGTGCAAGAGTCTAGTGAAGAGATTGTGATTTGAGAATCCAAGATTAAGGACCTCATTAGCGCATAGGGGGTAGCAAGTGTGCATCCACCTTTCTCATTAGGCTTTCCATGGTCAAGTGAGAGTTTTTGCTTGTTACTCTTAGTGATCACCATCACCTAGACGGCTCGGTGGTGATTGGGAGTTCGATGGTCATCCGACGGAGCTTGTGGATGACCCAACTCATCTTATGAGCGGTTGTGGGTGATTCACCGTGACGGAGTGTCAAAAAATTAGCCCGTAGAGAGCACTTGATCCTTGCGTGGATCAAGGAGGAGCTATACCCTTGCACGGGTGCTCCAACGAGGACTAGTGGAGAGTGACGACTCTCCGATACCTCAGGAAAACATCGCTGTGTTCCTTGCCCCTTTACTTTGAAGCAATTACATTCTAGCATTACTTTCATTGCTTGTTTACATTCTTAGAATTGCCATGTTAGAATAGGAATTGGAACCTAGGGTGCAAAACTTTTTATCGGTAGAATCACTAGGAACACTTTTAGGCACTAGGGGTGAATCATGGGCTAGTAGAGCTTAATTCTTGCAATTAAATTTTAGAGAAGGCCAATTCACCCCCCTCTTGAGCATCTTGATCCTTTCAAGTAATAATATTCAGAGTTGTATTGGAGTGAACCACCTGGACGTGTTGTGTCATGCATATGGTCATGGCCTTATGGGTGTACCATGTATGTAAAATATTTATATATGTTTAGTTCCATTCCTTGATTTAGATTGGTGGTGGTCTTTATGACTTTCATCAGCGGTGGGGCACTCAAGAAAGGCAAGGGCGATGATGACGAGGACGTCGGCGAGGGAAGGGAGGAGGAGATGGAGCACATTTGCTGCATGTACATGGTGCACCACAAGGGCGCAACCTTCATCCCCCGTAGCCACACCTTCTGCCGCCTCTGCTCCCGCGAGCTCTGGGTCAGCCGTGGCAACTGCCTACGGCCACACCTTCATTGATTATTCAAGTATGTTTGTAAGTTGCAATAAAATGGTACAGTATTACACAATGTGTGGGTATTGTAAAATGTGTTACATAAGATTGTAAAAGTGAGGAAGAAATGCTTACAAATAAATTTTCTTCATTATTCTCACATATATAATATTGCTAGTGCTACAGTTTAGGAATCCGATGGCTATGAAATTTGAAAATGTGTGAAAGAAAGCCAAGACGGAGAAACTTGGTTCCAGGGTCTTTAATTCAGCTAAGAACTCTGACCATGTAGGTTTAGTTTCACGGATTCTATATCTTTTGTTCTGAATCTCTTTGGTCAAATTTGTAGGGTTCAATGGAATCAAACAAGGAGGAGGATGATCAAGCCTCCTATTGCCCTTGTTGAGTAGCAGTTTTGTGCTACATCTTGTTTTCGAAGTGATGCATAGACGGATTAGATATGCGACAAATTATTTTAGATACTTTTTTTGTCAAATGGTTCTATTTGTATGTAACTATGTCTATGTAATATTTGAGTATTTTTGCACAAGTTAATCTCAAGAAGGTTGTGATACTATATATAGACACTAAGCATTGAAAATTTGGATAGCAGACTGTCATTTAATCAATGTCCTTTTTATCAGGTGTATTTCCCGTTGTATGCATGTCTCCTTGGGTGGCTTGTGGCTAGAACCAATTTACTTTCGAGGAGGGCATATGTGTTGTCTATATACCTTTATTTAAACAAATATATACCTTGTACATATGAACAACTGCAAAGTTGAATTGATACTTTTTGTTCAGCATGATTTGTGGACTCTTACACGATGAGTGTTGTGGGTTTGCGTTTGTTTGTGGGTGCTGACGTGGCACGGCCTGGGTGGGGCCGCGCATGGGGGGCCACTTGGAGCTACTGACGTCGGGCGAGGGGCGGGGTAGCTGCGGCGCCACACATCGCCGAGGCTCGGCCGAGGTGGCGTGACACGGGCTATAGCGGCATAGGGTGTCCACCATCATTTTAATCTTTTATGGTCAGTTTTCTCAAAAAGAACTTTAGAGGTCATACAATGTATATTTCTTGTCATATGTGTTGTAATTAGCGGAGTTGCAATGTAATTGTTGAAAAAGGTTTATACGGCGAGTATAACATACTTTGTTTTAATGTTTTGTGATAGATTTTTCAAGACATGCAGTATTATACCCATGTAACAGGCACTAATGTTTATAAATATACTCGAACATGTGTACAGGATGGTATGGAGATGCGGCGAAACTTATTCGTGGTTTTATTGGCACACGAAAGAAATGAATATCGGAGATTTCTTCCTGCCGATATAAAACATTATTTTAGCCGCATCAAAGAAATGTCTATAAATTAGAGTTTGTGAGCATGCGACGCCACGCTCTCCATGACTGTGTTAATTTCATGAACTTTGTTTTTTTATTAAATATCACTTTAACGTCAGTATTTAATTTCACAGTATTGTTATCTTATTGTGTGATCCATGTTTTTTTAGTATAAAATTTTAGCTGTCTCGTAGCAATGCACGGGCACGCTACCTAGTCAAGTAGAACTCTACTATTTAAACAATCTACTCTACATTCGTCTGAAGAAATATGCAATTCTACCTCTATCTCCGTTCAAATTTTTTAAAGAAAGTTTATAAAACTGAGTGTCTATATTTATAACATAAAACACGATGAAATGTATCTCACGACGAATCTAATAGCATTTATTTGGTATGACATTTTTTTATATAAATGTGATCAAGCTTAAAATCTAACTTGATAGTATATTAGAATTGTATTTTTTCAATAGGAGGGAGTATTTATTATTGCTATGATAGTAGTAATGGGCAAGGCGATGGAGCAGTTTGAATAATTCTTGTTGTCTTTCTGTACTTTTTGCCCACCGCATTTCTTTCGATGAGGGTTCAACATGGACAGGTTTGCTTTTTCATACGAAAAAAAAGATATATAGCCATTGACATCTCCATCTGCTTTTGTTTCTTTTACATAGGTCAATATGCTGCTGACAAGTATCACTATCACCTCTGTTTCTAAATATAAGACATTTAGGATGGTAATTATTATTTTTTGAACTAAGTACTTTGCTTGGCTCTAGTTAAGTCTCTGTCTCAAAAAGAGGATGCAGTTCAAAATTGGGTCAAAGTCGAACTATCTTAAATTTAACTAAATTTATAGAAAACAATATCAACACAACAAATTATGATACATATTTAGTATGATATTATTATTACTTTTATACAAATTTGGTTAAATTCCAAATTACATGACTTACCACTATTCTAGAATTACATCGTGTCTGCAAACATAGGAAGTAATACACTAGCTTCCATTGTCACTAGAGATTAATACAGTGTATAAGATTGCACCACATAGTATTTTTTTCATAACACAAGTGTATGCAAGTACTATAAGGCAAGTGCATCTCTTCAATTTTCTTTAGCTTTGTCATTGGATATGCACTATGGATTTATGGAACTAGCTATGGATTGTAGGCAACATAGGGATACCGACATCGATCTCAGACAACATAATTGATATTAGCCCTGGCTGATCCAAACAAACCCTTAATTTTGGTGGTTAGTGACCATTTTCTATAGTTTCACGTGGTGCAAGCATAACAGTACTCCTTGTTAATGTATTGCGCAGTTCTCTTGTGTATTCGGGCTTCGGAGGAAAAAACAAGCATAAAGGAACCGCAGATAGTATCAAACATGACAAGGAAGTTGAAAACGAGATGCCAACAATTCGAATTTCCATAAATACAATTAGCTAGTCGAAATTACTTCAGATCGTTCACTATTCATAAACCTTGCAAGCGTTGTTTATAATTCAAAAACTTCTTACTAATTCACAATAATACATGTCCCTCAAAAAAGGGAACAATTCCTAGGCGCAGGCATATGCGGTCACAACTCACAAGCGGCAGTGTCCTTCAACTGCGTGCCTGCCTCTGACAAAGGGTCATGCTGGGTTGCTGGCATGTTAGGACAGACGAGCGAGTCGTCTAGCAAACGCAAATCCAATCTCGAGAGGTACCCTTGACGGTAGGAGCTGTTCATCCTACCACGGTACCCAACCTTTGTACCTCTCCTCCACCACTGGCTTTGGCCGCTGATCTCCGATGACGCCGACGGGCTTCTTTCCCGGTACACGTACAGCGCTCTCTAGTTCTTCCATGCAAGGCTTGACACTCGTGACGACGAAGTTCTTCGGCGCACAAGCAACAACAGGCTTCATCGCCTTGGGAGGCGGCGGAACACCACGGGGCACGCGAAGGTATCGATCAGAACAAGGACATGGGCGCCGCCTCGGGCGATGCGCGGGTCGGCGCAGGCCGCGGCCATGTGCGCGCATATCTCCTTCCGGGACGCGGCCACGGCGCGGCGGTCGAACGGGTGCGCGACCAGCGGGAGCACCTCCTCCGCCAGAGCTCTCTCCACGCTCTCGGCCCCGCGCAGCTTGCGCGAGGGCCGCCTGCGGAGGGCGATGTCCTCGGCCACTTTCACAGCGATGCGGGCGCCGCCGCCTGGGCCGGCGACGGGGAAGTGCCTCCGGATGACGATCCTCACGTCCGCCGCCAGTGCGGGGGGCTGCCGTCGTGGACCTGCTTGTCGACCGCTGCGGTTCGATGACGATGTGGAGTCTGGGGCGAAGAAGGTAGCGAGCTGCAAGCGGCTGGCGAGACGAACCGCCGGGACCGGGACGCCGCCGGGAAGACGACGAGGATCCATCTTGCTTGAACGGATCGAGTGGGCGGATGATGGATCAAGGAAGCGGACGAGATCGATGGCATCATTTGTATATACTAGGCGTGGCGGGAAAATTGATGATTCCCTGGTTTCGACTCGGAAACTGTTGCCGATCCGGAATCGAATCACGTGTATGTTTCGGAATAGGAATAGGCTGCTTGTGTATACCTGATCTGATGGGCGATGGGCAAGCGCACAAAAGCTTGCGTCTCTAGGTCTCTGATTTCCTATCACGGGTCAACGGGTATTCATGCGTTCCGGCGCGAATTCGGGCACAGTTTTTGGATGAGGTGTGCTGCGGTGTGCCACACCCACACTGCCCATACGTGCTGCAGTGCTGCCAAGTACCAAGTCGCCGTTGACCGACTGTGTTAGTTCAGGTAAGGGTCCCGCCCGACCTCACCCCACTCCGGCCGCAAGGCGTTCGTTCATTTGCCCGAGAGCAGCTGGCTGCTACTGCTCTCCTTTCCCCACCTCCTACCCATCGTCGCCATTGCCAGGATCCTTCCTGGAAGCGGCCAGTGAACTTTCCATCCAATCCCGAGCAAAAAACTCGCGGCCACTCTACAAGAAGCGAGCTCTCCATTCGCCGGATCTCTGCTTTCGTTCCGCCCCGTTCCCAAAACAAGTCAACTCTCCCCTTCTTGGCTCACGGCACCTCGTCGTCCATGGATCGGCTGAGTAACATGCTGGGAGACCGACCGCTGAAGAGCATCTTCACGGCGCTCGGTCTCCCGGATAAGATCGGAGGCGCGGTGATCGACGCTCTCTGCTCCCGGGGCGCCCGCCTGTGGAACGTCGAGGAGGAGGCCGACAAGCTGCGGCGCACCAAGGAACGCATCCGCGCCGTGCTCGAGGACGCCGAGCAGCGCCGCTTCGTCGACCACGACTCCGTCAGGCTCTGGCTCCGGGAGCTCAGGGCTGCCGCCTTCGACGTCGATGCCCTGCTCGACCGCCTGGGCACCATCACGGCCGTGTCCAGGCTAGCGGCCGCCGAGCAGTCGCGGAAGCGGAAGCGGCTCTGGCCCTGCGTCGAGCTCGGCCCGCGGCAGCGGTGGGAGCTGGATGACAAGATCTCCCAGATCAACGAACGCCTCGACGAGATCAACAGGGGCAGGAAAAGGTACAGGTTGCAAGCTGGGGACGGGAGGAGGACGGAGGCTCAGCCGATTCAGCGCCCACGGTTCCTTGAATCTGCCGCGCATCATGACGAGAGGCCCATTGGCCGCGACGAAGAGAAGGAGCAGATTGTCCGTGCTCTGGTTTCTGACAGTGCAGAAATGGAGGTGATTTCCATCTGGGGAACGGCAGGCATTGGGAAGACAACATTGGCACAGTCTGTTTTCAAAGATCCTGAGGTACAAAACTTCTTCACTGACAAGATCTGGGTTTGGTTACCAGATAGGTGTGATGTCAGGAAGGCCACCAAAATGATCATTGAAGCTGTGACCAGTAAAAAATGTGAGCTTTTAAGCTTGGACATATTGCAGCAACGGCTGCACGACCACTTACATAAAAAGCACTTTTTGCTGGTGATTGATAACCTTTGGGCAGAGGGCTTTCAGTTCTGGGAATTTCTGAGGCCCTCATTGACTGGTGGAGCGGATGGAAGCAAGGTTCTGATCACTACTCAACACAAAAGGGTGTCTAGGATGAGTTCCACCATTCTAAACATCCATTTAGAGCGCTTGGAAGATGAAGAATGCTGGCAAATCCTCAAGCTCTATGCGTTCTTGGGGTGGAGCAGCAGAGATCAGCATGATCTGGAATCCATTGGGCGGAGGATTGCCGCCAACTGCCAAGGCTCCCCGTTGGCTGCTAAATCTCTTGGTGTGCTATTGTCCGACACTCGTGGAGACAAAGAACAGTGGGAAAGCATACTAGGTGAAATGCAGATTCTTGAAGATGACAAAAACACAAACAATATATTACCAAGTTTGCAGATAAATTATCAGCACTTGTCATATCATCTCAAACAATGTTTTGCCTTCTGTTCAATACTTCCTCCTGGTGTTGAGTTTGAGAAGGATGAGCTGGTTAGACTCTGGATAGCTGACGGTCTTGTTAAGAGTAATGGAAGGAAAAGGGTTGAGATGGAAGCAGGAAGATGTTTTGATGAGCTCCTATGGAGGTCATTTTTTGAAACTTCCCACAACTTCCCTAATCAAAAGTTTAGAGTGTCAAGTTTGATGCTTGAGCTAGCACAACTTGTTTCTAAACATGAATCTCTGACTCTCAGCACTGACAATCCCCCCGTAGCTGACCATCCTGAGTGGATTCGTTATACAACTATATTGTGCCCGAAAGATGAGCCTCTTGCATTTGACAAGATTTATCACTATGAAAATTCAAGGCTCTTGAAATTATGCCCCACAATGAAACTACCCTTGAATCAGGTACCATCAGCACTTTTCTCGAAGTTAACCTGTCTGCGTGCACTAGATCTTAGTTACACTGAGCTAGACCTCCTGCCAGATTCTGTTGGGTTCTGTATACACCTCAGATACCTCAATCTTCGGAATACTCTGATAAAGACTCTTCCAGAAACAGTCTGCAACCTATTCAATTTGCAGACACTTGACCTCAGGGACTGCTATTGGCTCATGGATTTGCCTGCAGGCATGAGCCGCTTAGTTAACTTGCGGCACCTTAGTTTACATATTGATTGGGATAGAGTTACTGCTTTTAGATCAATGCCAAGTGGCATTGACCGGTTACAAGCACTTCAAACTCTTTCCAGATTTATTGTGGTCTCCAGGGATGGAGGCAGGTGCAACATTAATGAGTTGAAGAATTTGAAGATCCGTGGAGAGCTTTGTCTTCTTAATTTGGAAGCTGCCACCAATGATGGTGTCATGGAGGCTAATTTGCGCGGGAAGGAGTATTTGCGCGAACTGATGCTGAAATGGAGTGAGGACACCTGCAAGGATGAGCAGCAGCAGGGCATAGAGAACAGTGAGACGGTCATTGAGGCACTCTGTCCACATACCAGCCTTAAGCATCTGCGCATCGAAAATTACCCTGGAAGAAAATTTCCTTCTTGCTTTGAGAACCTCTCGGCTCTGGAATCCCTGGAGATAATTTCTTGCCCCAGGCTCACTCAATTTTCCGTGCAGATGATGCAGTCTCTTAGGAATTTAAGTATACGTCAATGTGCTGATCTTGCAGTTCTTCCCAGAGGCCTGTGCAACCTAGAATCCCTTCATTGTCTGGAAACCGATGGTGCTCCAAATCTGAGAATAAGTGCAGTGGACATATTGCCAAGAAACATCTCACGATTGGCTGTAAGTGGATGCGATGCACTAGAGAGATGGTGCCTGGAAGAAGGCGCTGAGAGAGTGCAGCAAATTCCTGATGTAGTGATTCAATTTAATAATTGATGCAGTGGAGTTATAAAGTTGGATATTTATGGTGATTTTCTCCTAGGCTCTTTGATGTGTCTGTCTGAATCGTGGTGTCAATTCTTTTACCAGCTGAGCTAGGTTCCTGATTTAACATCAACTGTTGCGGCTTCTGATCAGTTGATGTGTGAGGTATATCTGAACATTTGATTGGCTATTGGAATTACATTTCTACACCCAGTTGAGATTTATTTTCTTGATCAAATATGTGGAGCCTTACTTGCATGATTTGGTCATTAAGTATGGCCTTATTTATTTCCTCCCCCAAAACTTTACACCCTATCACATCGGATGTTTGGACACATGCATGGAGTATTAAATGTAGACTAAAAAATAACTAATTGCACAGATTGCGTGTATTTTGCGAGACGAATTTTTTGAGCCTAATTAGTCCGTGATTAGACAATGTTGTCCTATAGTAAACATGTGCTAATGACGGATTAATTAGTCTTAATAAATTCGTCTCATAGTTTACAGGAGTTCTGTAATTAGTTTTTTTATTAGTATCCGAACACCTATTCTGACAACTCATGAAACATCCGATATGACACCCCAAAACTTTACACACCTAGAACTAAACAAGACCTATAAGATGTGGCTGACAATGCATTGAATGCGGGAAAGTGGGCTGTGCAGCCCTCTGGGTTTTCCCTCTACTCCTACTTGTGAATTGGTAGCCTTGTGTTGTCATCAACCACTTGGACTGCACAGAAGTTTTGCTAGATTTAGGGGAAAAAATTGGATGCGCGATGGGCTCATTGACCCAGCGATGCGCCCCTGCGTTTGATCTTTGACACGTGGCGGGGAAACAAATCGACGCTCTCATTCCTGCGCTCGCAGACGCCTGGCTGGCTGGCTCCGCTCTCTCGTCCGCGGCTCGAACTCGTAGTTGGCTCGTCCAGCGGCTCGCTCCGAGCGCAGAACAGAACCATGCCGAGTGTCTGGCCGATACGAGCGGAGTCCACGACGCGGGGCGGTTGCCTGACCGATACGAACAGATCGAGTTAGGGCACGAAAGTTCTTTGTGGCAAGGGCGGCGCGCGCGTCCAGCTTCCTGCGAGGGCAAGGCCATGGACGGCGTCAGCACGAGCTCCTCCGCAAGGGCGCGTCACAGTTTAATTCCTGCGACGCCATGGACGGCGTCGGCACGAACTCCTCGGCAAGGGCGCGTACTCTGGCTTCCTACGGGGGCAAGGCCATGGACGACGTCGATGAAGGAACCTGGATGCTTTGCTATCTGCTGCCAGCTTGCGAGAGCTCTGGTGGCGAGCCGTTGAATGAGTCAACTAGGAGCAGCGCCCAGGCACTCGGCGTGGTTCTGTGCTGTGCTCAGAGCGACCCGCTTGACGAGCCAACTACGAGTACGAGCCGCGGACGAGATAGCAGAGCCAGCCAGCCAGGCGTCCGCGAGCGCAGGAACGAGAGAGCGTTGATTTATTTTCCCGCCACGCGGCAGAGATCGAGCGCAGGGGCGCATTGCCGGGTCAATGAGCCCATCGCGCATCCAATTTTTTTCCAGATTTAGGGCCTGTTTAAAGTTTAACTCTCATCACATCAATGTTCCCTCAAATGCATAGAGTACTAAATGTAGACTAATTACATGCATGTCAGCACAGATTAGGAGTAATTTACGAGACGAATCTATTAAGCCTAATTAGTTCAAGATTGTAAACTTTTTGTCAAATAAGACGAAAGTGCTACGGTGTTTATTAAACTTTAACTCTTCAAACCAAACACCCCCTTATATGTGCGCTCAATGGGTGATTATATGATGAGTTCTGTTTGCACTCTGCAGTCCAGGTTTACTTCCGGGGGAGGGGGGGTGGGGCAGGTCTGAATGTCTCAAACAACCCTGAACAACAATTCAAATAGTTGAGTTGTTTGAATTCTACATGACCATGTTCTTCACTGCTCTTCGTGGATCCATCCATTCCAACCTCCGTGATCTGATTCCTGGGGAACTCTGGAACTCCTTATTTACTCTATTCACGTGAGATTTTTTTTTAGACAAATTCACGTAGGATATCTGGCTCGAACGAAATGCAAGGATCTCCAAGCAATCAGGCCAAGGGAGAACAACTTGTTTTTGAACTTGTGAAGAAAAACGGAAGGCTCCCTTTGGGCGGAGCAGCTTAATAACTTGAAAAGATACTCTCCCTATTGCAGAATGAACCCCTACACGGTAGTCTTGTTCTCATCTTGCTGGTCCTGTAAACATTCTAGGCACGTTAGCGGTTAGCCTATGTAAGCAATTCCTGTAGCCTGATGTTGTGCTTTGCAATCTCTGAGCATCCGTTTTTGCGTACAAACCATCCTTAGAAAGATATCGAGAACACCTCCGAATCCTGAGGAACAGAAAGCAGAAGAGAAAATACATTTTCTCCAACGGCGATTCTAGCGCCCGAATGTCTGGCGCGTGAGTGCGTCCGGATGCCGGTCTACTTTCCAAACCCCCCCCCCCCGGTGCGGAATAGAATGGAACTCGCCCGTCCCCGTGTATAGAACGGAATAGAAACCGAACCTGCCCCTGTCATCTGCTTCCCACCGCACCCCGATCTCCGGTTCCCCTCACCGCGCCCCTCTCCCAAAAAGAGCATAAAACACTTCAAGTGCAACATTGCAAACATACGAAAAAAACTATTGTTCGCTTCGCTGAAAAGTCAGGCTGAAAAGTACTGATGGCTGATTTGCAGTGAGATAAAAATATTGTATCATAGCTGATAAGCCAGGCTAATAAGTTCAAGCGAAGAGAGAAATTTGTAGTGCAACATTGGGATATAAATAATGCATCACCAAAATATATAGTGCAACATTGAAAAGCATGTACTACAACATCGAAAAATATATACTGCAATAACGAAAATTATGTACTGCAATATAGAAAAAAATATGTACTGCAGCATTGAAAAACAAGTAATGCAACATCGAAAAAACATTTACTGCAACATCGAAAAATATGTCCTGCAACATCAAAAAAATATGTACTGCAACATCAAAAAAATATATACCGTAACAACGAAAATTATGTGCTGCAACATCGAAAATTATGTACTGCATCTGAAGTAGTAGTACTGCAACATCGCAAAAACATTTGTTGCAACGACCAAAAATCTCATTGCAACATTCGAAAATTATATGTTGCAACATTCCAAAAAATCCATTGCAACACAGGAGAAACAACAACAAAAAAGCGTACAAAAACAGCCCCTGGCCCATCATCTTTGTGCTCGCCAAAGAGAAGAGAGAATAGGACCCCAGAGCTCACTGGAACCCTAACCACCGCCGCGTCCCTCAGATCCAGATCCAGAGGAAGAGGAAGAGAAGGAGGAGGAGGGCTTAGATCCAGAGAAGGACCGACCTACCTCGTCAGAGCCGCCGCCGTTGTCCTCGTCTCCGGTGGGTGTCGCATGGAGGTCATGGAGGGAGGGAAGGAGGGAGAGAGGGACGGCAACGACCTAGCGTGCAGGCGCGGCGTCCGTCCTGGTGGCGACACGAAGAACGGCGCGTGGCACGGCAGCGAGTGGGTGCGGAGGAGCGGGGGGAAGCGGGCAAGTGGGCGCAGAAGGAGACGGGACGGGATAAAGAGTTGGTGGACGGGCTCAGTGAGTCGTTCCGTGTGCGGGTCTGTCCGGACGGACGCCGGCACTGTATCATTTTCGTTTCTCCAAACAACGAATGCAGGCGACCTCAAAGGTAGAGGAAGTAGTGTGCAGGCCGAATGGTGTCCGGTTACTCTCTAGCCCACTTGGGCGAAAGAGCCCAACAACACCGTGAGGCGGGCCGCGGGGTCGACAGCAACTCGCACGGAAAACAACAATAACGTACGCAGGTTCGGCGCAGGCTCCATTTACGCCCGTGTTTGTTCGTTTCCTTGTGACCTTGTGAAAAGAGAAGAGGCACATGAGCCATCAGTTATGAGCACATGTCGTGGGGCTGCAAGTCGCAGATGTGGCGCAGGAAACTGTCAACTTTGCACGGCAACGCCTTGCCTTGTCCCTGCGCTGCGCCACTGAGGCCGCGTTCTTTTCCCATGCAAGCCCCAAAAATTTCCTCTTCCACCCATCACATCAAATCTTTAAACACATGTATTAAATATTAAATGTAGGTAAAAAAAATAACTAATTACATAGTTTGTCTGTAAAGTTCGAGACGAATCTTTTGAGTCTAATTAATCCATAATTGGACAAATTTTATCAAATAACAACGAAAAGTGCTACAGTAACTTTTCACCCCAACTCACCCCATCTAAACACACACTGAAAGTGAGTTCCCCTACTAGTGCTACCTGGTGGACGAGAAACCATGTAGTAGCGGCTACAGGAGGATTACAGGAGCCGCTGCCAGCCACTTGCAGAGGACGGCTCCAATGCCTCGCAGAAACGGCACACATCCTAAACGAACAAGGATAAAAAAGATCCACTGAAACTGAAAGCGAGAGGGAAGCGAAAGCTGAGCTGGAAATGCACTGCCGTGCCCGTGCGGAGCCACTGGGCAAAATTCGTGGTCCAAGTGGATTTGGAATAGGATTGTATCACCACCATAGGAGGAACCCACAGCGCGAGCTGCCGTCGAAGCAAGGTTTGTAGTAGAGTAGGATCGGCGACTTGGTGGCCATCTGCCGAACCCCGAACTCGTGACGCCAGGCCAGGGCCAGGGGAATCCTGACGTTAGCTCGCGCATCGCCGCGGAATATGCCCTGCCAAGAAGGCCAGGCTGATGGGTCCGTCGGTCGCCGTGAACAGCACGCCCGCGTCGGCGTCGGCCTCGCTATCCGCCGGTGCCTCGGCGAGCGCGGGATCAGCCGTCCCCACTGAAATCTCGGATCGCCCGGCGGCATCTCGCCCCGTTCGTCAGCGACGGCGCTCGCACGCACGCTACGCGGCTACAGTCTCCCAAGGCACAGTGCGTCTCGCAAGTTGCAGGGGAGAGGCCGCCACCGGAACGCCAACGCGTGTGTGCATTGGGCCAGACCGAGGCCCCGACTCCTCCGGTCCTCCCTGCCTCGCGGATCCCCACTCAGCACTGGCGAGTTGTGGACTTGTGGTCGGCCATCTGATGACTGATGAGAAGGCCCATGTCGCGTGGCGTGACACATATGCGTGTACAGGAACCAACTGACGAGTGATGAGGCAATCTCCGTCGATCTATCTCCAGGTCCTTTTTACCAGAAACAGATCGCGCCGAGGCCAACACCGGCGCCGTCGAATCGAACCAGGCTGGACGCAGCGGTGCGGACGCTGAAAGTCGCGTCGCTCACTCGTCGCACGGCGTACGCAGCCGCGGCGCTGCCAGCCCCACTCTCCCACCTCCTACCGTCGCATCATCCATCTGTTGCTTTCAGGCAGGCAACCAGCCGGAGCCGGCCAACCCAGCCACGCCACCATCCCCACTCCTCGGTCCCCATGGAAACGCTGCTTTCCTGTACCAAGGCATTGCTTGGGTGCGCATATATTCATCTCAGATACACATGCATCGAACGAGGCCTAAACCGAGTTTCGCATTCCTATCAAAATCCGCAGAATTCAGCACGAATTCGAACCAAACGTCCCCCACGACGACAAATTCTACTATCACCATCTGATAGCCACGCCACGACCCATCCTCTGGCTGTCCCCGTGGTCGGCACTGTACGCCCGGCCCGGCTCAACAGCCCCAGGCCCCAGCAGATGCTGCGACCTCGCCATCGTACGCCGCACCTAGCCGGGAAAACAACGGCGTGGCCAGTGACGACGGGCTGGCTTTCAATTCACCAGTCACCACTCACCAGCGAGCTCCCAGCTCCCCCGTCGTCCAGCGTGGCAGCTGGCACGCCCGCCGTGCCATCACGCACTGCACGTCGAGATCGACCGGGAAAGCATGGCTGGGTTCAGTTGATCGTGCCTCGTGCGCTTTGTTAGGCAGCGGAGACCGTTCTCCGGCATCCCACACACACGTTTTTGATGTACCGATTCTCTGCTTCTTTTGAACCCCGCCCATTTGGCCAGTTTGTTAGTGCCAGTTGAGCGTTGAGTCCAAACAAATCATTGGGGCCTCATCTATTTTAATCTAAGCTACGGCATGGAGACCTGCTCTTTCGTTTGCCTGGTCCATGAAACTGGAAAGAAAAAGGAAGTCGTACTACAATAAAGAATGAGGCGCCTAAGCATGTGTTTTAAGCAGCTAATTTTGCCTCAGAATATTGGTTAGTTAAAGAGCAGTGCTGGTTTATTCCTTTGCTTGATCCTCCACCTATGACCCATCACCATCATTGATAAGCTCAGCAATGGACCAAAGAAGTTGTAGGTTGTAGAGTTGGAGCACTATAACCATTGTTTTAGGTTAACAAAAGTAGTATAATTGGCCGCTTGGGTGGCTAGCGAATATCAAAGGGGCAATTTGACCATCCCAAGTCACATCAGCCACCTGTTTCGTTTTAATAATTGAATTATGCTTGCACATTTTAGCTTAATAGAAATCTAAGGCGTTTTCTTTAGGGGCGGATTAGGTAGATCTCAAGAAGGATTGGGAGCCGACAGGGCCCAGATTTGGTGGCCTCATTGCTCGTAATAACCTTAGCTTAGGTCAGACTTTCACTCTTTCCCCCCTGGATTTAATAGTTTCTTTCACCGCAGACCATCCCAAGAATTCGTAATGCTTCTTCAGAAATGATCCCAATGAACAGAGAGGAGCTCTGGGCGGCGAAATGATCAGGAAATTCAGCTGGAGTCGAAACGATTTCTCTGAGTGCTTGTTTATTTCCAAAAAGTTTTCTAAAAAGCGTCACATCAAATATTTGACATATGCATTAGACATTAAATGTAGATAAAAAATAACTAATTGTATAATTTGTATGTAAATATCGAGACAACTAGACAAATTTTATCAAATAACAACGAAAGTGGTATAGGAATTTTTTCTAAAGAATTTTAAGATCTAAACAAGGTTTAAGTACAAATACAGTAGTATAGAAATCTGGCAGCGGGCCCAAACGCTCGGATCCGCCGCCACGGAAACAAGAACCGGCAATTGCTGTCCAGCGAGCGAGCTGTCCCCATCCTGATCCCCGCCCCACAACCCCGGCCCATCCCCATCCCCTTCTCCATCTCCATGATCCAGTACGGGAGCTCCCGCCCCACAGCATCCAGCTCCAGCAGCGAGCATGTGAGGAGGGCTCACAACAGGTCACGCCAGCATCACAAGCGCAAGGATAAGATGGGTCTTGGTGGTCTCATGGATGATGACAGGTGCTACCGCACCAAGCAAGCAATAAAGGGAGGAAGGCTCTTGCGATCAAAGAAAGGACCATCCAGTTTCTTGAGCGTCAAAATACTTGCAACGGTTTGGACGGCCTAACTTTCCTTAGGGCTGCCACTTCGCGTTGACCGGGCTTTGGGGAAAGCCAGGATGATGAACACCAAAGCATGCCTTTTCTAAGCACATCTTGATGTGAAAGACACTAATGGTAATCTCTCTTTAACAAAATGGTAACTGAAGCAACAGAACTACAGAAGATGATGGGTATATTTTGTCGTGGAAGTTCTTCGTTTGGTCCAATGAGAGGAGGAAAAGGATCTAACGGATCGGTGTGATTTGGGTGTATATCAATATCAAGCTCAGTGGAATTCAGGCGGAATTTTACCACCTAATATGACAGAAGTACCTGTCCATGTTTACCGTCTTGACAGAATTTCAAGGCGCGACAGATACAGGACCAGGGAAATTTCAAACACGTTAGGTTGAAATTTTTTCACAATTTGACACCGACAGAGGAAAAAATCCGAAGAAATTGCATCATCAATCAAACATGTGAATGCCCAAAACCTTTAACAAAATATCTGAATCTGTCAGGTCAGCTTGTTTTTTTTGTGAAGACAAGCAGTGAGGATGCAGCTCAGCAACAAAGAGCAGAGATCTCGAGCAGAAATACTCAAGAAAACACTTCATTCAGACACCAAATAACAGGTAGTACAACATCACATACAGAAACAAGCACAAGCATTGTAACAGCCATATATATGAACAGCATTGGAACTAACAATTTAAAACTAGGAATAACATTAAGTTTCCATAAGAGGTTTATGGCTGGACGGACATACAAGTATAAACCAGTTCCAAGTTCCAGCCGTCTTGCAGCTACTGCAAAACCTATATGACAAAGACCTATAGACTTGACAACTTAGGAGAAACATGGAGCACCATGGAGAAATCCAAAGCTTATAACAAGGTTTCCCAGCCCTACAAGTTTATTCTTCAGTAGAACCAATTGGTCCCGTCGTTCTTCTGTGCCGCGCCTGGATAATCGACGGTGCTAGACATGTTGAAACCAGAACCGAACCTGAACTCCGATGTGCTGGTGATATCGCCCATCTGGCTCACGAATGGCGTGTCATCACGGATGAAGAACTGCTGCTGCTGCTGCTGCTGCACTGGTGCCTGCTGTTGTTGCTGCATCATGCTATTGACATCGTCGAAGACTCCGTTGCCCTGTCCAAAGAAACCCTCATCCATCTGGATCCTCTGGGGCATGGCATTAGGCCTCTCCATGATGGCGACGCTGTCACTGCTCATGTTCTTGTTCGTCATGAAGTTGTTGTCGTACATGTTCATCAGCTCTGCGATGGACCTCTGCCCGTCCATGGGCAGGCTGAAATCCAGATTGTTCAGTGCCTGATTGGGTTGGTTGAAGGCCGGCTGGAAGGCCTGTGACTGTGGTGGTGGCGGCGGCGGCTTGTTCTCAGTGCTCTGAGGGATTGGATCGTTGTACTTACAGGTGTACTGGTGGCTGTTGCGGGCATTCCGGTCAAGGAATCCATAGCTGTAGTCATTGCGCGGGCACTGGATGTTGTTGCAGGTGTACACTCGGTTGTTTAGCATTAGCTCTGGCTCAGCAGCAGCGGGGGCGTTCCTCTTCTGGATGAACTCGACGTCGGCAGTCTCCTCCTTCATCGGTGTCTGCACGAGGAACTTGTCACTTAGGATAGCAGCACCAAGGTTGAACGCGGTTGGGTCAGTGACTGCTGTCTTCTGGTTGCCGGCCTCATCCCCCTTGCACTCATCAATGATGTCCACATCATACTCGCTTGAGCTGGTGTTGAAGGATATGGCACTGGCGATGCCACCAGTAGATGCCGGTGGCAGTGCGCCGGGGTGCAGCTTCAGGTACAGCTCCTCTTCCTGCTTGACGACCGCAAGCCAGGTTGAGATCTCCTTGGCAGTCATCTTGTCCTGGAGGCACTTGGACTGACGAACGAGGCGCCGGATCTTCTCTATGTCTGGTGACATGTGCTTGATGACAGCGGTAAGCACGCTCACCTTCCAGGCCTTCTTAAGGTCATGAGGCTTCTTGTAAGGGGGTGGGCCCTGGTCCTTGGGAATGCCAAGTTCCGGCCACCACTCCTCGTCGCCGGTAGGCCACCACGGTGGAGGAACGCCCTTCTCCAGGGGGTAGCGCCGCTGTGGGGGGTCACAGTGCTGCATGAGTGCTGAGAGCAGTGAGCCGAGCGTAGTGTCCTGCAGCTCCTGCAAGGAATGAGGGCTGGCGGCCCCCGAGGCAAGCTCGTTCTCAGCGCCAGGGACGGCGTTGTCAGCCTGATACTTGGCGATGGCGGCCGGGCCGTTGCGGTCGAAGCGGACCTTCTCCTTCCACCACGCACGGAGGTTATCGGAGGCACCGCTCACCGGCTTGCCCTTCTCCGGAATGATCCCATACACAAAACCCTGTGCGCGGCACACCTCCATCATCTTGAGCATGTACTTGAGGATGCCATCCTGCGCGCGCGACATCTTCTTGCGCCGGGCCTGCTCCTGTGACTGCCTTGGCTTGGACGAGCCGTCAGCCAGGCCCCCACCGCCAGCCATGGAATCCTTGCCGCGGCTCTGCTGCAGCTCCCTGAGCCGCTTCAGCTTCATGCGATCGCGCCACATGCGGCGCTCCAGCTCCTCAATGTCCTCAACATCATCGTCGCTGTCGTCCTCCCCAGCGTCCGGGAAGCTCTCCGGCGGCGGGTCCACAAGATCACCCTCCCCCATCACGCACTGGTCGCCAGAGGACGTCTGCGGCATCAGCGACCCAAAGCCCAGGTTCTTTTCGCCGTTCTGCTGCAGGAGATCCACGAAGTTGTGGACGCCAGGGAACACCACGCTCTGATCCATCATCAGCCCGCCTCCCATCATCGTGACCTCAACAAACACCACACCCAACCAATTCACTCGCAGTCACGGGCAGACTGACTCTCTTCTTTGTACTGCTACTTGTAGTATTCACCTGCGCAGAAGCAACAAGGAAGATGAACACGTCAGCTGCTGTGTTTTACTGTCAGTAATTAAGTGCAGAGACAATAAGTGTAGGGTAAAGGTAAACATGTGCAACACGATTGCGTCTTATTAGTAAAAAAAGTAATTAAGATGGCCGAGTGAAGCTTATTGAGGCATCTTAATTTGGTGATTACACGATTTGCAAGTGCCTTTTGCCTTGGCATCATAGATCTACACAGCTATAGGAGACAATCATATGTGGCAGCAAAAGGCAAGCTTTGCCTATTGAAGCAACAACCGGGAAGGCCAAAGTTAGCAGCCTAGCATGTGTTTGGTAAAACAGAACAGGGCCTTGTCTGATCAAACTATACATGGACACTTCCCCATAATCCTTCTTCTGAAATTGATACTTCTAAGACTAACAGGGACCAAATATAGCACAATCCTTAATGTGTCGCCATAAAGGAACAGATTACAGAGCATGGAAGAGTAATATGCATCATAATATACTTGTGGAAGAAGGAATTCAAGCATGAAAACGTATGACCATAAATACTTCCACCAAACAACTACTTCTCATATGCCGGTTCACTGGAACAAGCATGTAAAGTTGCATCTTTTTCCCCTTTTTACGAAAGCATGTGCAAACGTATGAACGTAAGCTCTGAATGAATCACGAGGGGAAAGATAAAAAAAAGGTCAAAAGGCAGGGAAGGAAGGCTTTTCGGTAAATCATTTTTTATGGATCTATTTGTTTTTACCCAGGCACCCAGCCAAGCACGAATGGACAGTTGGTAACAAGAACATGTACCCATGTGCTTCACAAAGGGAATCAAGGTTATCTATGAAAAAGAAAAGCAAGGGACCAAATGGACTAGACACCTATCGAACCTAAAGAAAACCGATCAAATTTTCCACCTCAAAAGATGATGCAGTGAAAAAAAAACTTTTTCCTGATTATACAGGAACAAAATGTTTCCATCATACCCGGCTGCTATACACTTCCTAGAACGAGCTACGCCTTTGACTAAGCAAAGTATTGAGATCCAAACGAAGCTTAAAAGAAAAATAACAGAAAAGGGATGTAAGAAACTCAGGTTTTTGGATGGGAGCTGCAGCATCATCCAGGGCATCAACCTAGGAACTCTGCCATGGATTTAGCCGCAGCTATTACGCAGAAGGACAAAACATCAGCAACGGAAGGAAGGATAAGAAAAGAACTCAAACGGGAATTGGCTACTGTAAGAAGCTACAGGATCCTGAAAAAAATCTAGAGAAAGAAAAAATCTCCCGAAAATTTATCGCTCTACATATCCATCAGATAATCAGCCGACCACCCTCCAACAGAACAAACAGAGATATCAAAGGGAGCAAGAGAAGACGAAGATCAACGAAGAAGAGAAGGAGCAGCCACACAAGAACGGGAAAGGATAAGAGGCCCAGGTAGGTAGGAGGAACTCACCTAGCTCTTCCTGTTTATCTCCCACTTGCTATTTCCCCCCGTGTTCCAGCTTTGCCATGACCTGGGAGACGAGACTGGAGGGAGGGGTGAGTCCAGAGGGAAGCGGGCAAGAGGGAGGGAGGGAGGAGAAGAAAGGGGAAGGGGGAGGAGGGGAGGCACGAGGTGGGGATAAGAACGGGGGACGGCCAAGGTAATCACAGGCAAGTGGGCGTGCTGTTGCCTGGTGCTGGTGGAGTGGTGGTGCTCTGCTGCTCGGCCTCTACAGTCTACAGCGACAGCCCGGCTTTTATAATCTCCCCTCTTAAACTAATGATCCCCGCCTCCACTCACGAGCCGCCACTGCGAGTCTGCGATGCTGCGGGGCGGTAAAAAAAAAAAATCTTGCTCCTCCGTAATCACTAATCACCCGCGTGATGGAGCGCTTTTACCGCCACCCGAGGCACGGGGTGAAAAGAGTTTGGCTGGTGGCATCTGCCTGTGAGTCTGTGACACGCGGGACCCGGTCACCGGTCGGTGGTCTCCTCTCCCGGTGTGGCTGGCGGGGTCCGAGGAGGATCGGGCCGCGCGTAGTAGAGGCGTAGAGCTAGGATAAAAGAGCGCTAACGCCCTGTTTGGTTCATAAACGTTAAAGTTTATCTTTCATCATATTAATATTATAGTAAATATATAAAGTATTAAATGTAGACTAATTACATATATGTCGGCATAGATTAGGAGTAATTTACGAGACGAATCTATTAAATCTAATTAGTCTAAAATTAAAAACTTTTTTTTATTAAATAAGACGAAAGTGGTACAATATTTGTTAAACTTTAACACCTCTGACGAAACAGTTCATAAAATGGAGGAGAGTGGATGCTACCGGTGGGTGCCCTAAAACGAAGGAGAGTGGATGCTATCGGTGGTTGCCAAGTTACCTCTTTACCCTCAAAGATGGGCTCCGTCCCCGTGTTGGAAGATCGATGTGGGGCGCGCTCCTCTCTCATCGACCATTTTCTTAACATTCCTTCAAGGCCATGTTTATTTACCTAAATTTGGATCTAAAATGCACTATACAAAAAAAAAGATTTCCCGTCACATCAAAATACCGGCAGATGCATGAAGTACTAAATGTAGATAAAATTAAAAACTAATTACACAGTTTTGTTGTATTTTACGAGACGAACAGTTTGAGCCTAATTAATCAATGTTTGGACAATTATTAACAAATAAAAACAAAAATGCTACAGTTCTAAACAGTAATTTGGGTATCCCCAAATTTGGGATCTAAACAAGGCCCAAATCAAAGAGAACGCAAAAACACACACATGGATTTCAAACTTTTCAAAAAAGAATGTCATCAATGCAGTAGTGAGAAGAATACACCGAACAGGTAAAAAAAGATAGGGAAAGAAAGAGAGGAAGAGGGGGTGTTAGCTTTTACTTTTGTCTAGCATAATGCCGCATAGGGTGTAGTACTTGGTTTCCATGTGCGCTTTTCTTTAATTTGCTAACCGTTTACATCTAAGAATTTAGTATATCTATCTATCTATAGTCCTTCTATTATTACGAATTACTGTAGATTAAACTACTAAGATTTAACTTTCTTATGCTTTTACCATTTATAAACTAATTTCAGGAACATAACTTAAAAAGCCAGAACACAACACTACATGGACAATAATTTTTTTAAGACGTACACTCCCATTATAGTAGCGGAGAACTCATGAAAGCATGTTGGGGAGAAATAACAAAAAAGGATGGCCGTTGAAAGGGAGCCTCTTGCAGGCAAGATAGAGTTGCCCCAAATGAGAAATTGGTGTGAACAAAGGATCAATCCTTGTAGATTTGTTCACAGTGTTACAATCCACATAAGACAGTACCAGAAAGCTCCATTTGCCATCCCACATACATATCGAACGAGAACAGATGGAAAAGGATCCCAAACTCCAAACTGACGCTATGTTTTGTGTTTTTCTAATAAAAAAAGAAAGCAAAATATCGACCCGTCGTAACTATGCCGGGAAGGATCGTTTGCGTCCACCTGCCAGCGTTTAGCACTGGGCGACTGGGGGCAAAACAGTCTGTCAAGAGTCATCAAAACCAGGCAGAATGCTGGTTCCTTTTCATGAAATCGGGTTAAGTTTGACGGCCATGAAATCCGTCGTCGCCGCCGCCGCCGCCGCAGCGATCCCCTGCAGAACGACCACGTGGTGCCTTATGGGCTGGGGCCACGTGTGCTGCCCCGAGGGCCCCACGCACCTTGTCCCCGTGTGGCTTTACACGCACGTCCACCACCTCTAGCACGCGTTGGAGTTGGACGCTACTCCTGGGTCCTGGCCTAGCTTTTGCGTCCACCCCAGGCCCAGGTTAACGCGTACCAGTAGTGACAACCAAAAGCAAAGCACGAATCACGCTCTCCTTTTTACAGTACCAGTATAAACGGGTCAATGCTCGTTGAATTCAAGTTGGTCCTTCTACTACTATTCGCACTCGCACTGATTAGTGATTACCGTAGTTAGGTCACTTTCGAAACTCAGGGTTTTTCTTAAAATCCTACTCCTAGTTGTAGTAAGAGTACATATTCGAGCTGATTTTGTGATGTTTCTGCCTTGTTCCAAAGCCTTACTAATGCTCCATGGAAATCTGGTACGTAGTGGTTGTACAATAACCAATCGTTCTGGATGGATAACCTGTGTGTTAAATGCGATTAGACAGCAGTGTCGCACAATCTTCTTGCACAGCCTGTTTCTGCCAATCAGGATTCTGGTGCTGCTTCAGTGTTGATCGGACAACTTGTTGAAAATCTACGACGGGAAAGGTCACAATGGATTCCGAATTGCAAGCGATGGAGTGGTGCACTGGTGCTAGCAGTAATAGTAATCCCAATTCTTATTCCGATGCGGCGAACTGGCAGAGAACAACAGCCCTTGCAGTTGCGCCTTGCACGGTTGCACCTCTTGCTGCGTGTGACTCCGGTCATCACCCGTGAAGGTTAACGCCACTGCGATCGCCTGTGTAACTGTGTTTTTCTTCTTGTTATTGTTGGAGACAGAGACAGATTACGCTGTGCTGAAAAGTCAGATTGAAAAGTACTGTTTGCTGATTTGTCGTGAGAGAAAAATACTATATCATGACTGATAAGTTTAAGCGAACGTAATAATCGTGGGCCGTCCATCCATCCAGGTTTTGTGATCCAAGTGATGACTAGCCTTCTGTGCACCTGTGATCTTCATGTTCTAATTGTGGACACGTGGTGCTGTAGTATATGTTGCTCTGACAGAAAAGCATGGTATGCAACATGCGAGCAATGTACTCAAAAGGATTTCTTAGCCCGCTAATGCCAAGCTTAATTAAGTACTATTTCAGATAATAAAGGCCATGCATGTGGATTGTGGACTGTACATGTCGCGGATGGGCTTCGCGCCTTGCGGCGAACCAGCGCTCTCCATCTGGCCTCGTCAAAGCATAGCCATGGATCCGCGGCCCTCCCGTGCGGCACTGCGGCCGTGCCAGCCTTGCCCACGCGGCCACGCTACACCGACTGGCGAGTGTGCCGGCCGTGCAGGTGCAGCGACGGACACCGATCCCGGCCGTACACGTATTGGGGAACGAACGAAGGCCCGAAGGGGCGCGACCACCCGCCGCCCGCCGTGGCCTCCACTCCCGCGGAGCCGCCGCACGTGCTCATCGTGCTCGCCTGCCGCTGAGCATGTGCGGCTGTCTCGGTCGTCGCAACCGGTCCCAGCCGCAACCACCACCACCCACGGGGCACGCCAGTGCGGTACTACTGTGGGCCGCGGTGAAAAGCTGGAGTTGTTGATGCCATCGCAGTAAGAAATGATTCCAAGAGACGACCCACCCTGGAGAACACAAGGGCGTTGTTCGGACTCGACAGATGTTCGGTTCAGATTAACGCAGAACAAAAATGTCTTCCTCTGAGAAGCTTCGACAGTTAAAGTGCAGCATTTTTGGATGTGCTCTTCGTATTTTTATTTAGGTATAAGAGTACTAGTAGCACTAATAAACCCGTTGACATTTGGAACATAAACATTCGCCGCAGTCAACTAACTAGGCGCGGCGGCAGCAGTGCCATCACTAGCGACAGCTACTTCCTCCGTTCCAAAACAGAGGTCGTTATGGCATACGTGCTGGTTAAACTTTTTAAACTTTGACTAGATTTATAGAAAATACGTGCAACATTTATATATATATAAATAAATTTATTACTCCCTCCATCCCAAATTATAAGACGTTTGACTTTTTTGACACCAAGTTTGACCACTCGTCTTATTCAAAAAATTTGTGTAAACATAATCAAATTTAAGTCATTCTTGAAGAACTTTTATTAATAAAGCAAGCCACGATAAAAGAAGTGATATTTTGCAAAAAAATTTGAATAAAACGAGTGGTCAAACTTGGTGTCAAAAAAGTCAAACGTCTTATAATTTGGGATGGAGGGAGTATAAAAGTATATTCAACAATCTATCTAATAATATTAATTATGTATTATAAATATTAATATTTTTATATTTAATTGGTTAAAGTTGAAAAATATTTAACTTGTTCGCTTGGCTGAAAATAAGCGGCTGAAAGTAATATTGATTGATTTATGTGAGAGAAAAACACTGCTGACTGACTAAAAATAAGTGGCTGAAAGCTCAAGCAAACAGACTAATTGACTTCTCGGGCTAGCCAACCAGCAACCAGGCAACATAATGCAAAGAAATCAGAGTCAACTTGCACGACGGGACACCGACGGCAAAAACAGCAAAGTTCCCATAGACGTGCAGCTAGCTAGGTAGCGCCCTCTCGCTCTCGGCCTATATAATTCCGCGCATTATTTGCGTCCAGCTTTTAATGAAATGGGCTGAAGCAGACCCGTGCGCGATGCGTCGACGCCTCGCTCACCGGTGTGCCGGTTTTTTCCTGAAAAATATCAGCGGGGAGCGAGAGGGCGAGAGGGAGAGGGGATATGATTTTGACAGGTGTTTGACCCTCAGCTGCGGTTCATTAGCAACTTGATTATGCTACTAGCACAGCATCTCTGTATCGGCCGTTTGGTCAAGACTCTGGGTGGTGGTACGTACAGTACTCTACGGAGTAGTACGTGCGAAGATGAGCTCGAAAACAATCCTTTGAAACCAGAAATTTTCTGGGAAACGAAAACAGCTGCCGTCAACCCGGTTTTGGCAGAGGCCTGAATGCCTGATAGCTAGTGTGATGAGTGATGACGCCGTGCCGGGGGGGACCAGGATTGCAGGATGGGTCCGGGAGCACACGTCTGCCGTCTGCGCCTTGCTAATCAGTGCCACCTTCCGCTGCTTAAGGACAGGACCGTCTCATTCAGTCATTCCGTCTCTTTTTTTTTTGTTTTTTTAGTTTTTTTTTGAGAGATTCTCTCAAACATGTCTCTGACGAAAAGATTTCAAAAAATAGACCCTTATCTTGGCGTCATGGTCGTCGGCGCCAAGGTAACACGGCATGGCGCCAGGATAACTGGCGCCAAGACCTTAACGCGTGGCGCTGACGTGGCAGGGTTTTGGCGCCGTGATCTTTGGCGCCAAGACTTGGCGCCACTCTAATTGGCGTCAAGCCTGGCGCCACAGATCACGACGCCAAAACTCTGTTTTAAGTACCCAAATTTACCGTGAGATGGACTTATTGGAATTTGTTAAGTCTAGAATTTTACCATGAGATGGACATATGCAAATTTTATCTCATAGTAAATTTAAAGACTTAGCCAAATAAATCTGGATTTTTGCTACGGCTTGAATATGTTAGAATACCAACTACCATGTGTAGACATATGGAAAATGACTTTTTTACCATGACTTGGATATTTACAAATTTAAAATTTTAACATGACTTGGATATTAAGAAATATGACTAACTCTAGAGTTTTAACAGTGACTTTCTGTTTGATCACTTAGAACAACCTAGAAATATTTAGGATAAAAAATGATATACATGGTAACAGGTCTGTGGCGCCAGGCTTGGCGCCAATGACGATGGCGCCAGGCTTGGCGCCAATGGTGACGGCGCCAAGGTGCTGCCACGTCAGCGCCAGCTCGGCGTCGTCAGCCAAGTGGCATGGGGGCTTGGCGCCAACGTTAACGGCGCCAAGCTGTGTTATCTTGGCGCCAGCGTTGATGGCGTCAAGCTCTGGGTCTATTTTCTGAAATCTTTCCGTCAGAGGCTTATTTGAGAAAATCTTTCGAAAAAAGAGCTAAAAAACAAAAAAAAGACGGTTCAGTCATTCTCTAATCTTAATCATGCGTCCAAATTCCTTTTCACTCACTCTCCATCGTATCAATTTTTAGACACATGTAAGCATTAAATGTTGGTAAAATAAATAACTAATTGCACAGATTAGTTGAAATCACGAGACGAATCTTTTTAGCCTAGTTAGTCTATGATTGAACAATATTTGTCAAATACAAACGAAAGTGTTACAGCTTCCTTCACTCGGTCGGTCCCCAACTGACCGTGCCACTTGACCCAAATGTAGTGGCTGCAAATCTAAGCAGCGTGACTTAGGTAAAGCTTCCTGGCCAATTCGAATCCTTTGATTCCAACTCACTCGTTTTTGTCTGGGTATATGCAGCGTGTAAACAAGTGGCTACAGCAAGGGGATGTTGTGTGTTGCTTCTATTTCAGCAAGGTCGATGAACTCGGAACCATTTGCAACAAAATGGTAGGGTGAATGGTACTACTGCCGCAAGAATTTGTACAATGCTCGAGAAATATGGGGGATTCCCGTTCGATGGTTTGAACGAACTGTAATCCTTCTCGAACGGTTATGGTGTATACTCGCTTCGGCTTAAAATAAATTACCTTTTGGCTATATAAACGCTTGTCTAGATAGTCAAAAGTTAATTTAGTTTAAAACGTAGGGAGTAACATGGACTGGCGAAATGGTTTTTGGCACTTCTCCAGGGTCCAGAAACTATGACGTCCCAACCTGACTCCTTGTGAAATACTCCATCTTTTGCATACGGAAGGGATAATGTAGTTTTCATTTTCAAGAAAAAGGGATAATGTAGTTTTATCAGGTGATCGCGACAAGAAGCTCTGTCAAATCTCAAGCGCACACCTTTGTTGCTAGAATTTTCAGTGGCTCAACAGATGACGCCAGACGCACAATGGCACAAAAGCACGATTGCATTGGCCGAGTCGTCAGTAAAAGGTTTATCCGCGAGGTAAGACGGTGGCACCGACGAATGACGGTCAGTCTAAGTTGCTTGTGCGCGAGGTTCTCCCTAGTGTTTACTACCTTTCAGTCATTGTCATGATTGCACCATTAGCAGTTAACACCACGTGCGGAATACTCTTATACCCTTGTCAATTCGTGGTCTACAGAGTGGACGATACGGGACTGACTGACTGTGGTCTCACTCACGCACCGATGCAAAACTGATTTAACCCAGCGGTGAAATTGAACACCCTGTTCGTTCGCTGGATCAGCAGAATCAGCAGCCATCCAGCAGTGTTTTTCTCTTACAACAAACCAGCGAACAGTACCTTCAGTCACAATAAACCAGCGAAACGAACAGGGTGAAGTCGTTGAGGTCTTAACCACACCATCACGCGTATATGCAACTTCCTTTGGATAGGAGCACGTTCTACACGCATAGATAAGAAAGGTTGAGCGTGGAACACATGCTAATACTCGCGGGATGCAACAATAATACGGAGTAATAGCTTGGTCCGAATTCAGCTCCAGGACCGACCAGTCCCCCACAAGGTTTGGTGCCGGAAGGACACGCCGCCGCCCCAATCCCACGCACTCGCGTGGTAGACCAGCCTCGTCGCTTCCCGCCCTTCTCCGGCGTCTCTGGCCCGTTCCACTGCCCGCGATGCCGAGTTCTGGAACTCTTTTCTCGGTGTCGGCAGGCAGTGGCGGCTGTTCATTTCGCGTCACTTTCCCTTCCATTTCCCGATTTCCCACAACAGAAATGCAACCTTTTCTCTTTTTTTTGCTTTTATTTAAAACCATACCGGGCCAAACAAAAGCATTTTTGAAGTGCTCGACCCCTTAAAAGACACACGCGTATAGAGACAAATAACAGCGCAGGGTTTCTTATCTTAATCTATCATCTTCCTCCTCTCTCCTTCCATACCCATCTTCCTCCTCCCTCCAACACCTCAACCACTGTCCGGGCTGCCAGCAACCTCCCCGCCCGCCGCTCACCCCTGTCCGGCCATCCCGCCCTTTCCTAACCCCAATTGGGCAGTTTGCCGGCGACTTCTCGTCCTCGTCGTCGACTCTGCTCAACCGGATGTCTCTTGTTGTCTGCTCAGTGGCGCTCCGCCACCTCGCTCGCTGACCACAACCCGCCTCCAGCGTCGGGTCGGCCGCAGTCCCCAGGCTCTACTTCTAAGCCCGCCGGCCATGGATTTTTTTTGTAAAAAAACCGAAACCCTAACCACCGCCACCACCTCCTCCATCACCCCAGCTCGTGACAACCTCGCCGCCGGCTGTCCCGCCCTCTCCCCCTTTGGATTTCGCCAACATCCTCGCACGCAGTACCAAAGGTATTTTTTCTAAATTTTTTTCTCTTGCTCGCTAGCTCTCTATTAGTCCATTTCTCTTCGTTACTCTGTATTCTTCGTCCGCACAGCTCCTCTCTCCCATGCTGCTGGTGTCCTGCCTCCACTAGGACATGTGTTTTCCTCTGCCACCTGGTTGTTTTGAATAATATATTCAAGGGAAAATTTGCTATTGGACATGTCAAATGATGCCTCTTTACTGGAGAACACTGCGTTTTTCTGCTTTTGCCCTGAGACACTATGATTTCTGAAATTTTTGCCGGTGGACACCGCACCCCTTATTTTATTAATTTCCACCAGATGAGGAGAGAGGAAGGTGAGGAAATGTCATTCTTGCCCTTGCCTTAGTGAAACAGAGGAAGGTGGTGCTGACATGGCATACAGTTGACTTTGTTGACCATGGGTCAACAGAGGATGTGGACCGCCCTTCCAAGATCGGACGGTGCAAAGGGAGTCTCCCTCCTCTGTTTTGTGGTCGCGCAGGGAACGGGGCACCCAACGGTGGTGGGTCACCGACGGTGATTCGACGGGGTCGGGGAAAAGGCTAAGGCCACGAATTTGAGCCAGAGAGCAGAGGAGCGGACCTGGTGTCTTCTTGCGAAGCCATGGAAGAAGATAGGGGGGGCACGAGGTGGCCTGGGTGAGGAGATCGGGAGCTCGTGGCGGAGCTTGGCAATGGCGGCGGTGGCAGCGGTTGAGGGCGTTGGAGCGACGAAGGAGACTCGAGGAGGGGCGGAGTGGAGGCGGTTTGCTCGTGCGGTGCCGGGGCCTCCTTTTATAGGGCGAGGGCGAGGCTCGTGTGCCTGTTAATGGCGCCGCCAACCACGGAGTGAGGCAGGTCGATCCGGAAGGCGATGGGGAGAGTCGCCGCCGACGTCGTTGAACCCGGCTACGGTTTTGACCAGGGGGCGGCGGCGGAGCGCGGTCACGCGGACCCTCCGGGGCAAGTCTCTGCGGCAAACGACGGCCGACGGTGGCGCAGCCATGGGTAGCGGTGGCGGCTCGTCGGAGTGCCGCATCGAGGTGGCTATGGGGCACGGTAGGCCAAGGCAAGGACACCGGGACGCAGAGTGTGGTCACGCAGAGCCGCCGGGGCAAGTCCCCGCGGCAAACGACGACCGGCAGCGGCGCTGCCATGGTAGCCGCCCAGTAGCTCGCTGACAAGCAGCGACACGGTCGATACGGGGCCTTAGAGCTTCCTTGGCTTGCACGAGAAGGGAGTGCAAGGGGCGGCGAACTCGGCGGGGTAGCTCCCCGCGGTGGAGGATGATCGGAGACGGAAGCGCGAGCGGCGAGGCGGATCGGGCGGAGCCTTCCAGCGGTGGCGGTGGGGAACGGGGGAGAGAGAGGAAGAATAAAGATGCAAGGGCAAGAATGATATTTCCCCACCTTCCTCTCCTCATCTGGTGGAAATTAATAAAATAAGGGGCGTGGTGTCTACTGGTCAAATTTTTAGAAACCAGAGTGTCTTATGGCAAAAGCAGAAAAACGTGGTGTCCTTCAGCAAAGAGGCATCATTTGACATGTCCAATAGTAAAATTTTCCTATATTCAATGATTTATCTAACGATATTAATTATATACTATAAATGTTAATATTTTTTAGCAAATATTTGGTTAAAGTTAAAATGTTTGACTTCTTGGGGGTGAGAATGACACTTTTTTTATGAGACGGACTGACACCAACTTCACGGACGCCGTGCTCAACCGTATATATAGATCCTATTTATATACTTTTAGCATGTTCCCCCCTAAGATCTTTAACTTGCTGTTTCATAACTTCTTTCACATTATGATTGTTATACTTTTCTTTTTAATCATGAACATTATAGTTGAAAACACGTGTTTCCTCATCTGTACTTGATTGCCTCACAAAATAAAAATTATATATACAAAGTCAACCAGAAACTTTGCCCGCCGAATGGTATTGACTAAGGACAGTGACGATTGGGACATCGTATCGTATTATTATTTGTTCTTCTTTAGAGCAAGACTAATAATACAGTTTATTGTTGTACGAGTTTTTATAGCACATCTCTCATCTCACTTATATATTTATTAATTCTTTATAATTAATACATAGTTTACTTATCTCTCTCATAAAATTTTACGGTTCAGGTATCTAATCTGACCGTAAGTTTATAGTCTGTTTCCTTCTCTCTTCTTTTTTTCCTCCATCTTAGCATTCAGTCTACTTACAGCCTGCTATTATATTTGCCCTTATAAATGTACATTTTCAAAACAACAAGGTGTTCCATCTCCAATCCTTTCTTGAGTATCTGTCAGTTTAGCCTACTCCTCTTGCCAGCAAGGCCATGGTTGGGCTCTTCGGTACGTAGCTTCCTGATTCGCCTAAAGGAGCACCTTGCCCTTTTCGCAACCATCAATGGAAGTAATTTTTTTATTTGATGTGAACCGTTGGGGTTCTTGAAGGGTCATGCCCACGCATATACAATTCTGCCGGTTTCCTCGTGGTCCCGGATCAATATCCCTTGGTTTACAAGAAGGCTGCCGGAACTCTACAAGAAACAGTGCTAAAGCCCTTCGTGATATGATCCATTGGCATACGCTGATGAAGGCTCTTACCAAGGTCACGTGATATGATCCATTCTGAAAATACTGGAGGTATAGCTAGTTTTTTTTAAAAAAAAACTAGACTGTTAATTAACACTTATTTACCCCCCAAAAAATACTTATTTACCGTGCCTTACTTGAAGGCGATAATTAATTAATTACCCGGAAATTAGGGGGCATCCTAGCTTCCATGGCTCAGCGCCCCAAAGAAACTCTCTTGAATTGCTATCCACTGCTTTGAGACAAAAATTCACATGCCGCTTGCCACAATCCTGCCCAAAGGGAGCAGGCCAAGTGTGCGGGTTCTCTGAACAACTGCCAGGCGGTTGCACGTTGGCACGTTGCACGCTGCGGCAAAGTGCGCCGGCCGGCGATTGTCAATGGCCGCTTGACGTTGGCAGCCGTGCTGCTCCCCGCGGATCAGTCAGGCAGGCAGGCGCCGCATCGGTGGGCCGTTCTGTAACGTGGATTCCGAGTGGATTTGACTCTTTTTTACCACGTAACTTGGATTTGTGTGGTGATATTCGGGGTCATGGGGATTCCAATTTGCTGTCTGGGTCGTGTTCCGTTCCGCGGCTCTCGTCTACATTCAGTGCTCAGATGAGCTTCGGTTTGCGACGTGTTGCGTTGCGGTTGCGGTTGCGGATGATCTAGTGTCCCGTGTCCCCCGCCGTGCGGCTCTGCTGATTGGGCGATGGCACGATGAGCTTCTTTTTGGAGTGGCATTTTTGGTCGGTTCATGCACACATGCGTCCGCGCGAGATTTCATTATTCACGTCAGGACTCAGGGAAGGACACCAGTACTGTACAAATACTGTTTGTTACTCCGACAAAAATAATCATTCCTTGTATATATAGTATACACCCCCAAGAAAAATTGGGTGGACATATGTAGTTATGTATTGCAACTATCCAGCAATGTAGTAGTACATATTCGGAAAATGGGACCTATAGGGTGTGCTTGGAAGGTGGGACCCCCCTTGTAATTAGAATTCCACTCAACCGCCCTTGATTGTTTTCATATTGTTTAGGAATCGAGCATTCAAAACAATCACAATTTAGCTCACGATTTCTAACTCGTGTTTTCTCCATCGCAAGAGATTTTGTGCGGTTGCCCCTCCACTCCGCTCTCGCGCTACCCCCTGCTCGGAGACCACTCCCCCCGCCGCCCTTGCATTGGACGCTCGTTTGGAGGCCGCTCTCCCACCGCCCTCGCTCGTTCGGAGGCTACTCCCCCGTCCACTTTGTTTGAGGCTGCTCCCCGTTCGTTGCCCTGTTGGGCCCAATCGAGGACTCCCGCTCCACATGCTTAGGATGGTGGAAGGTATCAAGGGAGATGTGGGAGGTCGTGCCAGAGAGCGACGAGGAGATACCGACAAACCAGGAAGGTAATGGAAGGTGACCTAGATAAGAAGAAGGGTATATATGTTCTTTTACACTCCTGATTGCCATAACAATCAGGCATCCTTCATCACCCTCGAACCAAACGTGAGGCAAAATGAGATTGTGTTGCCCCATCCAGTTCATCGTACGAAACAAACACATGCTTAGATCTAGAAAGGTCCTTAGCTTCATATTGAATACTTGATCACCTTGCAAATGAAATTGGGGGTCACATACCACATGTCTCAGTGTGACCTAACTCTAAATCTTTCCTCAAAAATATATGTTAGCCACGATACAACAATTATCATTAACCACTTAAACTTGCCACTTATTATAGGGCCTAGATTCTTACAACCCTTCTAGCAACCAAGGCCATGTGGCAATTTTAATTTGGCCGCCTCAGTTAGGAGTAACAAGGAGAAGAGTCCAAAATAGGAGGACAAGGAAGATTGCTTGATAAAGTGGATAGCATCCATCAAACTGGCTGTCTCACACCCAAGACTCAAGGTCACACTATATACTATAAACACTATCTCAAATATGGAGTTGTTTGGAACAACTTGTTCCTAGGGCTTATTATGCTTTTTTGGAGATTTAGGGGAAAATAGTCATTTTGGTCCCTAAACTATTGTTTGGGACTCAATTTTGTTCTTGAACTTCCAAAATGATCATTTCAGCTCTCAAGCTTTACTTTGAGGGTTTCATTAAAGTGATTGTTTCAATCCTCAAACGTTATATTTTGGGCTCAACTTCATCCTTGAACTATGGAAGTTCACGGACTAGAATGAAATGCACTTGATAGTGCATAGTTTGAGAACTAAAACGATCACTCTGATAGTTCTAGAATGAAAGGACTAAAAATAAAGCTTGAGAACTGAAATGATCATTTTAAAAGTCCAGAGATGAAATTAGACTTTGGATCATAGTTGAGGGATGAAAATGACTAGTCCGCCGAGGTTTAGAGTATATTGCTCGTTCCTCGAGTCTTTGGTCCCAGGTCAAATTCTACACGACGAGTATAGCACCCCTTCATTCTGCATAGGTTGTCTTGGTTAGCGCTGTAAATTTCTTTCTCGTAATGAAATATACATACCACCCAGGCAAGTCTGTGAACAAGAAAATGCTTCTTCTGTTTCAAATTGTAAGTTGGTCTAGCTTTTCTTGATACATACCCGTTCTAGATTTTACTAATATTTAAATATAATATATACTAAGTGTATAACAAAAAAATATGTTAGTAGAAAAGTCAATTTCTAATTTGGAATTAGTACAGAGGGGGTAGTATCTTTTGTGAAGAGCTCGAAGGTGTCAACCCGGTTAAATTTTGCTTGCTGTAAATCAAAGGTGAGTTTTGTTAAAAATTCCTCAATTAGAGGATTTATGGACTCATACCATATATGCTCTGATGGACTCATACCATATATGCCCTGAAGGCATCTATATAAAGGGACTACATGTACATCTATAATGGACTAATGAAGAGATGGCTCCCCTCGTATACTTGTCTCCTGTGTGTTCTTGTGGGTTGTTCTTGATGATTGAGAGAGTAAAATGGGATCCATCTACAACTTCTACACACCTCTTTCTTGGGATTGGGAACGAGAAAATGGATCTGACAATCCGTGAATAAGCCGATTCTCAACACGTTATCAGCACGAAGCTGTCACCGCTTGGCTTGTGATACCCGCATACCACCATTGAGCGACCAATCTGCACTTGCTCTCCACTATAGCGGTGCAACCTCGTCGTCGCCTATTGCAGGAACACCATACATCCCCACTATATGCTCATATCATGGTTAAATGCAATCAATCCAATGTGGTGCATCCATTGTCGTGCCTACGAGTGGTACATGTAGGCCTAGAAGGTTGTACCATCATGCACTACTCACCACCAGAAGTTGAAGTAGGAGCAATCAAAGGCATGCCGATATACAAATACCTTGGTGCTTTCACGCCATTACATCTATGAAATTTTTTAAACCTGTCATTTTTATGTGTTTTAAAAGCCCTGAAGGTTTATGTATTTTTTATGGCAATATCTTTCATATGAACTTGAGTGTATGGTATGTATATTTTTGCTATTATTAAAAAAACCTGAAATTAACTATAATAGCAGGATTTTTTTTGGCAGTGATATAATATGTGGATATTTTTGTGATCCGGACCTGAAGTACCTCTCTTCGGAGTATTAATTTGTTTGAAGATAGTGCCTTTTCCACTATATAATCTAAAAGTAGAATTTTCTAGGTTTATGATCTTCCATATTTTTTTAATAGAATGGTTTAGATCCCTTGGAAGTTTTATATTGGCTTTTATGTTTTCCTTAAACTTTTTGTATGTGGATATTATATATGGGATAGTAATCCCGAAGTATTACCAAGGCCAATATAAATAACCTAAAGAAAGACACATGCTTGGAAAAATCTAGGAAATAAATGAAACATGTATCCTAAGACCAATTGTTACTCTAGCGCTCTCCTTAATGCTTTGGTTTATTTACCTGAAGTAACCTGAAGAAAAACCATTGCATGATACTTGCTATAAACTTATTGCCTATCTGATACGTGAATTTGGGATTTATTTGTAACTTCCCTTGAGGGGAATTAATACCTTGCCTAGGTATTTTGCCAAACATGCTGATATAGGCTTACAACGCTAGTCAGGTCGACACAAGATCTGAAGTTGATGTGTTTGTTCCTTTCTCTCTGCTGCAGAACAAGCATGAGGTGTCATCCTAATTGAGGTTTGTTTCAAACCATCATTTTGTGACTTTAAGCTAATATATAATACATTCCCCTAGGCGACATGAAGTTGCTACGAAATACCAAAAGAATTAATATTATGAGATTTTTTTTCTAATTAGTGCGCAAGCACAACAATTCTTCCCGATGAAGAACATTGTCTGTCCTTTCTTGTACTAGTAAAGCCCCGAAGTGTATATCAGGACATAGAATTAGAGGTACCCATAGTCGCTGAAACGACAATGGGCATCATAAAGCGGAACCATTGTATTGTATATAAGGAAAGTAAGCCAAAAGATAAAAAGGACAACATAATTAAAGTGGCAGCTATGTGGCATGACTACTCTATGCGACAATATATCGGCTGGTAGATTTATTTATGTCACACATCACCTACTTATTAAGATCTACCTATCAACTACCAGAAGATGGAAAGCAAGAAAACAAGTTTGGATCCCACGTCAATGAGCTACAAGCCAACTTGGTTTTAACCAATTATTGATTATAATAGTTATCCAAGGCTCTGAAAGGCCACGTGGATGTTGACATCTACGCTGCTAGTGATGATATTTCTTACATGTATCTTTTACTTACGAAAGTTGCGCTATCATTTGAGAGTTTATCCTAGAAGGATATTGGTCCTTGTTGCTCTTGCCAAGCTGCCATTTTATTTCTTAAGTATTATTTGTTCTAGATAAATATAAATTATTGGTCTTATTTGTTCTATTCTAAAGCTTCACTTCATGCTAAACAATAAAGTGATCAGGCCATGCTTTATATAGAACACGAAATATGTTGCATGACTCAATTTTTCTATGTGGTATGAGTGATTGGGTCATATTTGGCAATAAAAAAAGAGCCGGACTATGAAATAATTCTGTATCCAAATTTCTATTTGGCAACCACGGCTAAATGCCACATTCTTGCTATCATACTTATGCACACCAAGATCAATGCGCTTGAAAGCGCAATGCCATCGTTATTGTCTTTTGTCATGCAGATGACCTAGAAGGTCGATATCCGTAATGGATAGATTGATTATCAATAATACAATAATTGGTGAGCATTAGCCCTAGAAGGATTGTTATGGCTAAATATGTGTTACATCAGTAATTATAGGTGTTAAGTCCAGAAGGTTGAATATGCATTTATTGAAACCAAGAACTTGAAGATAAATTAGAGTTTATAATCCACCAGAAGTTATGGACTCAACAAGAAGTTGAGGATAATCCTCCTGTAGTAGGAAATACACGCAGGATTCATGCAACTGCATTAATAAAGTCTGAGCTCACTGCATACAAAAATAGTTATAGACCCCTAATAAAGTGTGTAATATTCCCCAAATAAATCACCACTAGAGCATACATATACACCACTAGAAGTTGGTGAATGAGGAATTTTAGTATGCTATTAAATATTTCGGCATTAGGGAGAGATGAATGCCTAATTTACGAAATGCCTTGATATTTATGAATCAAAATGCATAAATCCAAACTAAACTAGTTGTTTAGTTACACTCCTCTATTATATAGCATGGAGTTATGCCAGATAACCATTTGTATTGATGAGGAGCAACCAAATTGGTTAAGATCTAAATGAATGCTTCTACCCGAAGTAGATGTGGATATACCCAGGATTAATTTCATATCCATTTGACATTGGCAATTTTGATCAAATTATGCGGGGATGCCTGCAAATAAGATCTAGTGGCCTAAGTCACAAGCATATGCTCATGAAGCAAGAAAACTCCTCTCATACTCTTATAGAGAAATCACCCTACTGGTGAGTTACCTCACGATGAGGTTCATCCTGAAGATGAAAATCCTAGCAACGCGCGCATACTATAAAGCTAGGACTAGGAATACGGAATGATAATGAATCTACCATTTTGGAAAATAACGAAGATCATTATTAAGATGTTTAAAGTCAGAAAATATGTGTCGACACTTGTTTGCCTCTATAATTGCTAAATGAGTCTCCTTGTGAGAACCCAGATCCGGAACAAAGTCCATGGTAAGAGTGCTTAAAGCTCTTATATCGGGTCAAATGAAACATGCAAATTGAGGCTGAAGCAAAAAATCACTGTGATCTTGAACCTGATGTTCAATTGATTATGGGTCATCATCATGAGTGGTGAAAAGCGATGGTTCAAAAGGTCCTAATAGAGACCAGTTCTGGCATAAGTTTTACAAATATGTTTCGTTATATAATGAATTTGGCTAATGGCATTAATTAAAATATACAGTTAAGGGGTTATCCATGAAGAGCAACATCTAAATCTCATACCAATATTATCTTTTATGAGAAGTGGTTTTCCTATAAAGATAACAACTCTCTGAAGGATTTTCCTTGAAGGAATACATATGGTTATAAGTCTGAATGCACCAAAGTAAGTGAATTCTTTAGAAGGAATAAAGATCCATATAAGACCCGAGGGATAAGAATGAAAGGAGGAACTGAAAGGTATATCGTATAAGCACATGTACATTTCACTACTATACAAATGATTTTGCAAGACGGTGCCCTTTTATTAACGGAGACTGTCACAAAATCCAACCACCTCGGTTAATACGTATGATTAATAGAGGCGGACACTTTTTATTTACCTCGTAAAATTGATTTATGGAGGCAGGCAACTTAAGATGATCGCCTCCAAAAATATTTTGGAGGTGGTTGTCTTAAGTTGCCCGACTCCATAAATCGATTTACTAAGGCGGGCACACTATAATGCCCCCATCCAAAAATGTTGGCCCAGTCCTGAGCCCAGGCAAAGCCCAAGAGGCCCAATTCTAGCACGCGTGTATATAAAAACACACTTAGGGTTTCAGTCTCAGCTCCCTCCCTTCCTCAGCCGCACGAGCCGTGCACCCTACTCCTCTCACTCTCAGTGCACGGCGCCCTCTCCTCTCTCACTCCCTCCGGTGCTCTCCTCCGTCCCTCCGGTCCTCTCCTCCTTGCCTCCCTCCCTCCGGTGCTCTCCTCCCTCCTTCACGACGTCGTCCTCCCTCCATAGCGTCGTCCTCTCTCCTCTCTCCAGCGCGGATCATAGCGGAGCGGCCCTCACAGCGCTCGGCGGCGTAGATCCATGCCGAGGTTGGGTGGATCCATGGTGGGGCGGTGCGGATCTAGGCCGAGGCCGAGCGGATCCTCGGTGTGGTGGCCTACCCGTGGCGGCATCGCACGAGGCGGCGCGGCCTCCCTCTCGTAGGTGCTAGCGGCGGCGTACCCCGGCGGTGGATCCTCCCTCTCCCTCGGGCTCGGCGGCGGATCTGGCCAAGGAGCACCTCCAACGGCACGAATCTGGCCGAGGAGCACCTCCAGCGGCGGCGGATCCTCCCTCTCCCTCGAGCTCAGCGGTGGATCTGATCAAGGAGCACCTCTAGCGGTGGCGGATCCTCCCTCTCCCTTGGGCTCGGTGGCAGATCTGGCTGAGGAGCACCTCCAATGGCGCGAATCTGGCCGAGGAGCACCTCCAGTGGTGGCGGATCCTCCCTCTCTCTCAAGCTCGGTGGCGGATCTGGCCGGGGAGCACCTCCAGCGGCGGCGGATCCTCCCTCTCCCTCGAGCTCGGCGGCGGATCTGGCCGAGGAGCACCTCCAGCGACTTCTCTAGGCGGATCTGCGGCCATGGTGGCCGGATCCGCGGGCGAGGTGGCCGCTCCTGGTCACGTGCAGGGGCAGCAGCGCGGATCCGGCGGCGGAAAGCCCCTATCGGCGACTCGCAGGGGAGGCGGTGCAAGGCCCATATCCAGGCCCGTTAGGGCTGGGCTTCTGGCTTTTTCTCTTTTTTGTTTTTTATTTGATTAACCAAGGCGAGTATTTGGACCGCCTCCGTAAAGTCACGATTAACCATGATCTTTGATTGGAGGCGGTTGCAATGCCCGCCTCCATTAACCCTTTTTGTCCGTCTCCATTAAGATTTCTGTAGTAGTGTTTCATGAGCTTTTACTGTGGGTGTATATATACTTGTGATATAAATCTTCACCTGAAGATTTGGAATTAAAGTATCATTTGAAAATCTATAGATATTTTGCTGTTACTAGCGATACTTTTCTATTACGCTAGAAATACAGACTCGTGGTGTCTTACTATGTATT
>CM039579.1:73060221-73082601 GCA_022457205.1 Saccharum spontaneum
AAAATAAATCTCAACTGGGTGTAGAAATGTAATTCCAATAGCCAATCAAATGTTCAGATATACCTCACACATCAACTGATCAGAAGCCGCAACAGTTGATGTTAAATCAGGAACCTAGCTCAGCTGGTAAAAGAATTGACACCACGATTCAGACAGACACATCAAAGAGCCTAGGAGAAAATCACCATAAATATCCAACTTTATAACTCCACTGCATCAATTATTAAATTGAATCACTACATCAGGAATTTGCTGCACTCTCTCAGCGCCTTCTTCCAGGCACCATCTCTCTAGTGCATCGCATCCACTTACAGCCAATCGTGAGATGTTTCTTGGCAATATGTCCACTGCACTTATTCTCAGATTTGGAGCACCATCGGTTTCCAGACAATGAAGGGATTCTAGGTTGCACAGGCCTCTGGGAAGAACTGCAAGATCAGCACATTGACGTATACTTAAATTCCTAAGAGACTGCATCATCTGCACGGAAAATTGAGTGAGCCTGGGGCAAGAAATTATCTCCAGGGATTCCAGAGCCGAGAGGTTCTCAAAGCAAGAAGGAAATTTTCTTCCAGGGTAATTTTCGATGCGCAGATGCTTAAGGCTGGTATGTGGACAGAGTGCCTCAATGACCGTCTCACTGTTCTCTATGCCCTGCTGCTGCTCATCCTTGCAGGTGTCCTCACTCCATTTCAGCATCAGTTCGCGCAAATACTCCTTCCCGCGCAAATTAGCCTCCATGACACCATCATTGGTGGCAGCTTCCAAATTAAGAAGACAAAGCTCTCCACGGATCTTCAAATTCTTCAACTCATTAATGTTGCACCTGCCTCCATCCCTGGAGACCACAATAAATCTGGAAAGAGTTTGAAGTGCTTGTAACCGGTCAATGCCACTTGGCATTGATCTAAAAGCAGTAACTCTATCCCAATCAATATGTAAACTAAGGTGCCGCAAGTTAACTAAGCGGCTCATGCCTGCAGGCAAATCCATGAGCCAATAGCAGTCCCTGAGGTCAAGTGTCTGCAAATTGAATAGGTTGCAGACTGTTTCTGGAAGAGTCTTTATCAGAGTATTCCGAAGATTGAGGTATCTGAGGTGTATACAGAACCCAACAGAATCTGGCAGGAGGTCTAGCTCAGTGTAACTAAGATCTAGTGCACGCAGACAGGTTAACTTCGAGAAAAGTGCTGATGGTACCTGATTCAAGGGTAGTTTCATTGTGGGGCATAATTTCAAGAGCCTTGAATTTTCATAGTGATAAATCTTGTCAAATGCAAGAGGCTCATCTTTCGGGCACAATATAGTTGTATAACGAATCCACTCAGGATGGTCAGCTACGGGGGGATTGTCAGTGCTGAGAGTCAGAGATTCATGTTTAGAAACAAGTTGTGCTAGCTCAAGCATCAAACTTGACACTCTAAACTTTTGATTAGGGAAGTTGTGGGAAGTTTCAAAAAATGACCTCCATAGGAGCTCATCAAAACATCTTCCTGCTTCCATCTCAACCCTTTTCCTTCCATTACTCTTAACAAGACCGTCAGCTATCCAGAGTCTAACCAGCTCATCCTTCTCAAACTCAACACCAGGAGGAAGTATTGAACAGAAGGCAAAACATTGTTTGAGATGATATGACAAGTGCTGATAATTTATCTGCAAACTTGGTAATATATTGTTTGTGTTTTTGTCATCTTCAAGAATCTGCATTTCACCTAGTATGCTTTCCCACTGTTCTTTGTCTCCACGAGTGTCGGACAATAGCACACCAAGAGATTTAGCAGCCAACGGGGAGCCTTGGCAGTTGGCGGCAATCCTCCGCCCAATGGATTCCAGATCATGCTGATCTCTGCTGCTCCACCCCAAGAACGCATAGAGCTTGAGGATTTGCCAGCATTCTTCATCTTCCAAGCGCTCTAAATGGATGTTTAGAATGGTGGAACTCATCCTAGACACCCTTTTGTGTTGAGTAGTGATCAGAACCTTGCTTCCATCCGCTCCACCAGTCAATGAGGGCCTCAGAAATTCCCAGAACTGAAAGCCCTCTGCCCAAAGGTTATCAATCACCAGCAAAAAGTGCTTTTTATGTAAGTGGTCGTGCAGCCGTTGCTGCAATATGTCCAAGCTTAAAAGCTCACATTTTTTACTGGTCACAGCTTCAATGATCATTTTGGTGGCCTTCCTGACATCACACCTATCTGGTAACCAAACCCAGATCTTGTCAGTGAAGAAGTTTTGTACCTCAGGATCTTTGAAAACAGACTGTGCCAATGTTGTCTTCCCAATGCCTGCCGTTCCCCAGATGGAAATCACCTCCATTTCTGCACTGTCAGAAACCAGAGCACGGACAATCTGCTCCTTCTCTTCGTCGCGGCCAATGGGCCTCTCGTCATGATGCGCGGCAGATTCAAGGAACCGTGGGCGCTGAATCGGCTGAGCCTCCGTCCTCCTCCCGTCCCCAGCTTGCAACCTGTACCTTTTCCTGCCCCTGTTGATCTCGTCGAGGCGTTCGTTGATCTGGGAGATCTTGTCATCCAGCTCCCACCGCTGCCGCGGGCCGAGCTCGACGCAGGGCCAGAGCCGCTTCCGCTTCCGCGACTGCTCGGCGGCCGCTAGCCTGGACACGGCCGTGATGGTGCCCAGGCGGTCGAGCAGGGCATCGACGTCGAAGGCGGCAGCCCTGAGCTCCCGGAGCCAGAGCCTGACGGAGTCGTGGTCGACGAAGCGGCGCTGCTCGGCGTCCTCGAGCACGGCGCGGATGCGTTCCTTGGTGCGCCGCAGCTTGTCGGCCTCCTCCTCGACGTTCCACAGGCGGGCGCCCCGGGAGCAGAGAGCGTCGATCACCGCGCCTCCGATCTTATCCGGGAGACCGAGCGCCGTGAAGATGCTCTTCAGCGGTCGGTCTCCCAGCATGTTACTCAGCCGATCCATGGACGACGAGGTGCCGTGAGCCAAGAAGGGGAGAGTTGACTTGTTTTGGGAACGGGGCGGAACGAAAGCAGAGATCCGGCGAATGGAGAGCTCGCTTCTTGTAGAGTGGCCGCGAGTTTTTTGCTCGGGATTGGATGGAAAGTTCACTGGCCGCTTCCAGGAAGGATCCTGGCAATGGCGACGATGGGTAGGAGGTGGGGAAAGGAGAGCAGTAGCAGCCAGCTGCTCTCGGGCAAATGAACGAACGCCTTGCGGCCGGAGTGGGGTGAGGTCGGGCGGGACCCTTACCTGAACTAACACAGTCGGTCAACGGCGACTTGGTACTTGGCAGCACTGCAGCACGTATGGGCAGTGTGGGTGTGGCACACCGCAGCACACCTCATCCAAAAACTGTGCCCGAATTCGCGCCGGAACGCATGAATACCCGTTGACCCGTGATAGGAAATCAGAGACCTAGAGACGCAAGCTTTTGTGCGCTTGCCCATCGCCCATCAGATCAGGTATACACAAGCAGCCTATTCCTATTCCGAAACATACACGTGATTCGATTCCGGATCGGCAACAGTTTCCGAGTCGAAACCAGGGAATCATCAATTTTCCCGCCACGCCTAGTATATACAAATGATGCCATCGATCTCGTCCGCTTCCTTGATCCATCATCCGCCCACTCGATCCGTTCAAGCAAGATGGATCCTCGTCGTCTTCCCGGCGGCGTCCCGGTCCCGGCGGTTCGTCTCGCCAGCCGCTTGCAGCTCGCTACCTTCTTCGCCCCAGACTCCACATCGTCATCGAACCGCAGCGGTCGACAAGCAGGTCCACGACGGCAGCCCCCCGCACTGGCGGCGGACGTGAGGATCGTCATCCGGAGGCACTTCCCCGTCGCCGGCCCAGGCGGCGGCGCCCGCATCGCTGTGAAAGTGGCCGAGGACATCGCCCTCCGCAGGCGGCCCTCGCGCAAGCTGCGCGGGGCCGAGAGCGTGGAGAGAGCTCTGGCGGAGGAGGTGCTCCCGCTGGTCGCGCACCCGTTCGACCGCCGCGCCGTGGCCGCGTCCCGGAAGGAGATATGCGCGCACATGGCCGCGGCCTGCGCCGACCCGCGCATCGCCCGAGGCGGCGCCCATGTCCTTGTTCTGATCGATACCTTCGCGTGCCCCGTGGTGTTCCGCCGCCTCCCAAGGCGATGAAGCCTGTTGTTGCTTGTGCGCCGAAGAACTTCGTCGTCACGAGTGTCAAGCCTTGCATGGAAGAACTAGAGAGCGCTGTACGTGTACCGGGAAAGAAGCCCGTCGGCGTCATCGGAGATCAGCGGCCAAAGCCAGTGGTGGAGGAGAGGTACAAAGGTTGGGTACCGTGGTAGGATGAACAGCTCCTACCGTCAAGGGTACCTCTCGAGATTGGATTTGCGTTTGCTAGACGACTCGCTCGTCTGTCCTAACATGCCAGCAACCCAGCATGACCCTTTGTCAGAGGCAGGCACGCAGTTGAAGGACACTGCCGCTTGTGAGTTGTGACCGCATATGCCTGCGCCTAGGAATTGTTCCCTTTTTTGAGGGACATGTATTATTGTGAATTAGTAAGAAGTTTTTGAATTATAAACAACGCTTGCAAGGTTTATGAATAGTGAACGATCTGAAGTAATTTCGACTAGCTAATTGTATTTATGGAAATTCGAATTGTTGGCATCTCGTTTTCAACTTCCTTGTCATGTTTGATACTATCTGCGGTTCCTTTATGCTTGTTTTTTCCTCCGAAGCCCGAATACACAAGAGAACTGCGCAATACATTAACAAGGAGTACTGTTATGCTTGCACCACGTGAAACTATAGAAAATGGTCACTAACCACCAAAATTAAGGGTTTGTTTGGATCAGCCAGGGCTAATATCAATTATGTTGTCTGAGATCGATGTCGGTATCCCTATGTTGCCTACAATCCATAGCTAGTTCCATAAATCCATAGTGCATATCCAATGACAAAGCTAAAGAAAATTGAAGAGATGCACTTGCCTTATAGTACTTGCATACACTTGTGTTATGAAAAAAATACTATGTGGTGCAATCTTATACACTGTATTAATCTCTAGTGACAATGGAAGCTAGTGTATTACTTCCTATGTTTGCAGACACGATGTAATTCTAGAATAGTGGTAAGTCATGTAATTTGGAATTTAACCAAATTTGTATAAAAGTAATAATAATATCATACTAAATATGTATCATAATTTGTTGTGTTGATATTGTTTTCTATAAATTTAGTTAAATTTAAGATAGTTCGACTTTGACCCAATTTTGAACTGCATCCTCTTTTTGAGACAGAGACTTAACTAGAGCCAAGCAAAGTACTTAGTTCAAAAAATAATAATTACCATCCTAAATGTCTTATATTTAGAAACAGAGGTGATAGTGATACTTGTCAGCAGCATATTGACCTATGTAAAAGAAACAAAAGCAGATGGAGATGTCAATGGCTATATATCTTTTTTTTCGTATGAAAAAGCAAACCTGTCCATGTTGAACCCTCATCGAAAGAAATGCGGTGGGCAAAAAGTACAGAAAGACAACAAGAATTATTCAAACTGCTCCATCGCCTTGCCCATTACTACTATCATAGCAATAATAAATACTCCCTCCTATTGAAAAAATACAATTCTAATATACTATCAAGTTAGATTTTAAGCTTGATCACATTTATATAAAAAAATGTCATACCAAATAAATGCTATTAGATTCGTCGTGAGATACATTTCATCGTGTTTTATGTTATAAATATAGACACTCAGTTTTATAAACTTTCTTTAAAAAATTTGAACGGAGATAGAGGTAGAATTGCATATTTCTTCAGACGAATGTAGAGTAGATTGTTTAAATAGTAGAGTTCTACTTGACTAGGTAGCGTGCCCGTGCATTGCTACGAGACAGCTAAAATTTTATACTAAAAAAACATGGATCACACAATAAGATAACAATACTGTGAAATTAAATACTGACGTTAAAGTGATATTTAATAAAAAAACAAAGTTCATGAAATTAACACAGTCATGGAGAGCGTGGCGTCGCATGCTCACAAACTCTAATTTATAGACATTTCTTTGATGCGGCTAAAATAATGTTTTATATCGGCAGGAAGAAATCTCCGATATTCATTTCTTTCGTGTGCCAATAAAACCACGAATAAGTTTCGCCGCATCTCCATACCATCCTGTACACATGTTCGAGTATATTTATAAACATTAGTGCCTGTTACATGGGTATAATACTGCATGTCTTGAAAAATCTATCACAAAACATTAAAACAAAGTATGTTATACTCGCCGTATAAACCTTTTTCAACAATTACATTGCAACTCCGCTAATTACAACACATATGACAAGAAATATACATTGTATGACCTCTAAAGTTCTTTTTGAGAAAACTGACCATAAAAGATTAAAATGATGGTGGACACCCTATGCCGCTATAGCCCGTGTCACGCCACCTCGGCCGAGCCTCGGCGATGTGTGGCGCCGCAGCTACCCCGCCCCTCGCCCGACGTCAGTAGCTCCAAGTGGCCCCCCATGCGCGGCCCCACCCAGGCCGTGCCACGTCAGCACCCACAAACAAACGCAAACCCACAACACTCATCGTGTAAGAGTCCACAAATCATGCTGAACAAAAAGTATCAATTCAACTTTGCAGTTGTTCATATGTACAAGGTATATATTTGTTTAAATAAAGGTATATAGACAACACATATGCCCTCCTCGAAAGTAAATTGGTTCTAGCCACAAGCCACCCAAGGAGACATGCATACAACGGGAAATACACCTGATAAAAAGGACATTGATTAAATGACAGTCTGCTATCCAAATTTTCAATGCTTAGTGTCTATATATAGTATCACAACCTTCTTGAGATTAACTTGTGCAAAAATACTCAAATATTACATAGACATAGTTACATACAAATAGAACCATTTGACAAAAAAAGTATCTAAAATAATTTGTCGCATATCTAATCCGTCTATGCATCACTTCGAAAACAAGATGTAGCACAAAACTGCTACTCAACAAGGGCAATAGGAGGCTTGATCATCCTCCTCCTTGTTTGATTCCATTGAACCCTACAAATTTGACCAAAGAGATTCAGAACAAAAGATATAGAATCCGTGAAACTAAACCTACATGGTCAGAGTTCTTAGCTGAATTAAAGACCCTGGAACCAAGTTTCTCCGTCTTGGCTTTCTTTCACACATTTTCAAATTTCATAGCCATCGGATTCCTAAACTGTAGCACTAGCAATATTATATATGTGAGAATAATGAAGAAAATTTATTTGTAAGCATTTCTTCCTCACTTTTACAATCTTATGTAACACATTTTACAATACCCACACATTGTGTAATACTGTACCATTTTATTGCAACTTACAAACATACTTGAATAATCAATGAAGGTGTGGCCGTAGGCAGTTGCCACGGCTGACCCAGAGCTCGCGGGAGCAGAGGCGGCAGAAGGTGTGGCTACGGGGGATGAAGGTTGCGCCCTTGTGGTGCACCATGTACATGCAGCAAATGTGCTCCATCTCCTCCTCCCTTCCCTCGCCGACGTCCTCGTCATCATCGCCCTTGCCTTTCTTGAGTGCCCCACCGCTGATGAAAGTCATAAAGACCACCACCAATCTAAATCAAGGAATGGAACTAAACATATATAAATATTTTACATACATGGTACACCCATAAGGCCATGACCATATGCATGACACAACACGTCCAGGTGGTTCACTCCAATACAACTCTGAATATTATTACTTGAAAGGATCAAGATGCTCAAGAGGGGGGTGAATTGGGCTTCTCTAAAATTTAATTGCAAGAATTAAGCTCTACTAGCCCATGATTCACCCCTAGTGCCTAAAAGTGTTCCTAGTGATTCTACCGATAAAAAGTTTTGCACCCTAGGTTCCAATTCCTATTCTAACATGGCAATTCTAAGAATGTAAACAAGCAATGAAAGTAATGCTAGAATGTAATTGCTTCAAAGTAAAGGGGCAAGGAACACAGCGATGTTTTCCTGAGGTATCGGAGAGTCGTCACTCTCCACTAGTCCTCGTTGGAGCACCCGTACAAGGGTATAGCTCCTCCTTGATCCACGCAAGGATCAAGTGCTCTCTACGGGCTAATTTTTTGACACTCCGTCACGGTGAATCACCCACAACCGCTCACAAGATGAGTTGGGTCATCCACAAGCTCCGTCGGATGACCATCGAACTCCCAATCACCACCGAGCCGTCTAGGTGATGGTGATCACTAAGAGTAACAAGCAAAAACTCTCACTTGACCATGGAAAGCCTAATGAGAAAGGTGGATGCACACTTGCTACCCCCTATGCGCTAATGAGGTCCTTAATCTTGGATTCTCAAATCACAATCTCTTCACTAGACTCTTGCACTCCCTTGCACATGAAAGGTGTTTCTCAGCTGAACAAATGAGCAAGAGACTTCAAATGTATGAGTAGGGGATGTATTTATACCCCCTCATTCAATCCCAACCGTTATGTGCCAACTCAGCATTTTTCATACTGACTGGACGTGCCGGTCGATGTGACCGGATGCGTCCGGTCGGTGGCAACAGTCGATTTTAATTCCAAAGGCGCTGAGTGACCGGACGCGCAGACGGGTCCAATCAGGGGTGACCGGACGCGTCCGGTCGCTCGAAACCTTCTCTAGAAACTCTCTATTTCTTTTTCACTGTTGACCGGACGCACGGAAGCCGTGTCCGATCAGTAGCCCATCGCGTCCGATTGCTAACCCTGGCAGTGTTGACCGCAGACAGCACCACCTACGCGTCCGGTCACGAACTCACCAGCGTCTGGTCAGATAAACAGTTTGCTGTCGTCCAATACACTGACCGGACGCGTCCGGTCAAGCGAAAAGGTCACAAACCACTCCGAAACGCGACGCGACTTGAACGAAACTTGATCCAAATGATCTTTGGGCTTCACCTGAGCTACCTAGTGCTAAGTTTGACAAGTGTGCACCACACCTAAACCATTAGACTCACCTAGGTCAAGCTACTTGTTCATGCCCCCCTTTATAGTATGACCAAAGGAGAAAATAAAGTCCTAAACTACTCTAAATGCCTCTCCAACACCAAACGACACTTAAAACTAGTTTGTCCTTAACCTTGTCGTCAATCCTTTGAAAATCAAAACGATTTCCATTGATAGGGGCATGAAAACCATAGTGCCCAAACAATCACCATTACCATAACCTAACTTACCAAAGTTTCTGCAAAACACACGTTAGTGATAGTAATTTCACGTTATCATCAATCATCGAAACCCACTCTAGGGGCATAGATGTTTTCATTATTGTACCAGAAAAAACATGGGAATAATAGAAAATACTTGAAAAGAGAAGTCAGATTGATGGAGTATATTTAGATTCATACTTGCAAAGTTGAAATAAAAAAGGAGAGCTTGAACTCTCCCAGGGGTCATCTGGTAGACAGGAGTACAGGTGAGAAGGAGACAGTACTTCAAATAAAAATTGTTGAGCACCTATAAGACTAATCTGCCACAAGTCTGAACAAAACTAATACTAAACTTGACCACTATCTGATAAATTAAGTACAAGGCTGCAAGGCAGGTACAGATGGCCTTCAAACATGGTTAACCAAATCACCATATGTTGATGTCCATCTACAGTTAAGCACTTGGATCTGCATCTTTCGCCAGACATCCACAATGAAGGTAGGTCAGAAGAATTAATAACAATATATAATAAGCAAATGGTGTACATCAAAAATAAAAGAAGGATCACAAATGGCGTACTACAATTTTTTGATAAGCAACTAAAATGCATCCACAATAGGCTTTTAAACATCTACTATCTTTTGAATCTGAGTTTAATACACTAAGGAATCCACCTTCTTTAAGAACGAAAATGAGACTTACCGTGACCATGGATATCAGAAGTGACCACGATCTAGTACCTGCAAACGCACAATTGCATCAGATGAAAATCATAATTATATTGCAAAGCACTAAGGACACAATCCTAGTCATGAAGTCATGATTCGTACACATCGAATAAAAGATAGAATAAACCTTTCTGAATCTGCACTTATTGCACCAAGAATGAATGCCTAAATTCATTCAGAAACGCTTAAAAGGTCCTTGTTTGGTTTTGGTAATCGAGTGACAACTTAGGTGGACTAATTGTGTTTTATGTGAGATACACAGGTGATTAGTCCACAGGTATATGTGTGTGAGCAACATATGCCATGAAGGTGAAAATGGCTTAGAGATGTTGCAAAGCTTGCACATGTGATGATGAAGGAGCTTATTGCACATGAGACATGACATTGAGTCATGTGATCAAGGTGGAGAAGATCAAGACATGACTTGGCTTGACGGACCAATTGCAAGTGTGAAGGGCAAGTCGGAGGCTTTGAAGCGAGGGACCGCGTGTGACGGTGAAGCTTGAGCAAGACTTGGCGCCGATGGACTGACGCAATGGTAAAGTGCAAGTGAGGTCAAGATCGATGAACCAATACAGTCATGTGATGATATGAAGTGGATCATATCATTTGATGATTGGTTGGTGCATGTGTTGCATCAACATCGAAGGAGATGGAATGGAATGCGCAAGGCAAAGGTATAACCTAGGGCATTTCATTTCATCGGTCAAATGTTGTGTAGAAAAGTGTATGACCGGGTTTAGGATAGATGGTCATACTATCAAGAGGGACAAACTTGTTTGCATATCGGTCATCTAGTGCCATTCGAGTGATCCAACTTCGCATCGTTGCTAGATCGAGTGGCGTGGCAAGTTGAGTGGCTAACTCCTTTGAAGAAAATGATTGTGAAAATGCTAACACATGAGCACAAGTTGGTGAACACTTGGTGGTGTTAGCACATTTGCGAAGGAGGTGGAGTTTGAGGGGTAGAGGGGGGTTTTGGGTTCCTCTCCCTCCCGTCGAGCTTGCTCGGCGGGATTCAGCGCTTTTGTGGAAGTGAAACGCCTATTTTCCACTACGCCGGAGGCAAAGAAATGGAGGCAAAAGAAAGTCATTGGGGGTGACCGGACACTGAACCGGACGCTGGATCGGACGCGGCTGGCGCGTCCGGTCAGTGGCAGCAGCAGTTAGGCACGGGACGCTAGGGCTTTCCACCAGTGCGTTCGGTCGGTCACGGGACCGGCGTGTCCGGTCAAGCCCCAGAGAAGCTGCGAAGCACGCGAGGTCGATCGGACGCGGTGGCGCGTTAGGTCACGATCGACTGGACGCGTCAGGTTGCGAGTGGGTGCTTACTAGAAACGACCGGACACTGGCACTGTGACGTCCGGTACATCAAGTGTGCACGTCAGGTCGTGGTTTCACATGCACGAGAATGTGCATGACCGGTGCGTCCGGTCTAGGCTAGCGGTTGCGTCCAGTCGCTTGGTGACCGTTAGCGCATAGTGACCGTTGGAGGATCGAGTGGCCGCGTGAAAGCCCAAGTTTGGTTTTGGTAATTAATGACACCAAGTTGCTAATGCCATATGTTAAGTGGTTTGAGTTAGGCATAAGCAACACATGTGATGAAGGTGTATGTGTCAAGGAGTGGTGGCCACAAGATCATAAAGAGATGGTGCATGGACATAAAATGATGATCATGGTGATCAAGCATGAGGAGATGGACATTAAACAAAGTGATCAAGGCAAAGGTATAATCATAGGGTTTGCTTTTGCCGCTCTAAGATGAGTAGAGAAGTGATTGACCGGGTTTAGGATTGTTAGCCAACTATCAAGAGGGGCTATCACGGTTAGCTCGTGAATCAAGTGCTACTAGGTCATCACCTTGAGCATATGCATTAAGATCTAGTAGAGAGCTAACGTAACACCTTGAAAAATGATTGTGAAAATGCTAACGCACATGCACATGGTGATGTACACTTGGTGGTGTTAGCACATTTGCGAAGCCAGTGGAGTTTGAGCAGTAGAGAGGGGTTTGGGGTCCTCTCTCCCTCCTGTCTCGCAAGCTCGGCGGGATTCATGTGTTTTTGTGGAGATGAAACGCTTATTTTCCACTGAGCCGAAGGATGGAACCGAAGACGAAGTCACGGAGGTGTTCATCGCTGTTTTCCGAGCGACAGACGCTAGCTTCGCAGGCGTCAGACGCAGCTACCGCGTCTGGTGCTTTGACCTAGGTGGCGCGCGCTGTTCTCTGTGCGACGGACGCTGTCTCGAGAGCGACGGACGCTGACGTCAGCGTCTGTCGGCTTACCCTCGTTCGCGCACTGCTGAAGGAGGCAACGGACGCAGTGGTGCTCAACCGACGGACACGTCTGTTGCGCTCGGGCGAACACAGACCTTACTGTACTGCGTCTGTTGGTGCGACAGACGCTGGGGCTATTCTCGACGGACGCGTCTATTGATCAGCGTTTCGACCGTTGGAACTTTGAACGCATAGGACACGTGGCGACTCGAGGTGTGACAGACGCAGCCAACCGTGTCTGTTGCCTAGGCGATGGACGCATCTGTTGCCCCCGACCAGGGCACTAACAGCTAGTTGCTTACCCCTTCGTTATAAATAGTTGGTGGCCGGTTTTGGGGGGACACTCTTGCACTTCTGAGATATTGAGACATCCTTAGAGCTAGAGAACACTCTCTTCACTCATCTCCTTGCTTGGTTGCTAATCCTAGTGAGATTCAAGTGCATTGCATTGAGAGTTGCATCTAGTGGCACTTGATTTTTGAGTTTGCTACAGATTGGTTGTTACTCTTGGGTGTTTCTCGACACCCTAGACGGCTTGGAGCAGCGGTGGTTTTGAGCTCGTGATTGGAGATTGTTTTGAGCCTCACCAAGTGATTGTGAGGGGTTCTTGAGCCTTCTCCGCGGGAGTTCATGAATTGTCTACTCTACTGGAGCTCGTGTCTTAGAGGATCCTCATCTTGTGAGTGGATATGCGGCACCCGCTGAGAGTTTGACTCTTGATAGTCAATTAGCTCGTGATCCATCAAGTGGGTGCATCACCACAACGAGAAGTAGCTTGCCGGGAAGCAAGTGAACCTCGATAAAAATTCTGTGTCATCACTTGCCGAGGATTCTCATTGTGATTATGTGTGATTGATTCTTTAGCTACATCTCATCTCTACACTGACAGTATAAGAATCAATTCACTTTCTTTTTACATTCATACACTATATCTTGTCTAGTGTGCTTAGAGTAGTTTGTATCACTTAGGGGTAATTAGTTTAGAGACTTAGCTTTGTTGGTGTGAACTAGAGATCATACCCTTGCACTAGAATTATATTTATGGCTTGCATAAAAGTAGTTGAGCTAGTGCTAGAATTAGCTTCGTCATCTTATATACTAACTTTGTTGTTTAGTGAAGCTTGTAGAAAATTTAAATAGGCTATTCACCCCCCTCTAGCCATCTGGACCTTACACCGTTGTTGAATCCAGGGGACACGTGGACGGCCACGGGTGACCAGACGCAATGCAGTGCGTCCGGTCATATCGACCGGCGCGTCCGGTCACTGCGAAAAACGTCCAGTGAAGGGGTAACGGCTCTATTTGACCATAGAGTTATAAATAGAAGTGGTGGCCGGCCTTGGCTGTGGTTGAGCACCTTGGGAATGTGTTGCCCTTGTGTGTGCTTGGTTTGAGAAGCCTCCAACTCACTTGTGCTTGCTAGATTGCGAATCAATAAGCGAGTGAGTGATTCTAGTGCAATTGCGACATGAGGTTGCATCGAGTGACACTAGGTGTTCGTGTTGCAAGCCAGTGGTGTTTGTTACTCTTGGAGGTTGCCACCTCCTAGATGGCTTGGTGGCTTGTGGCTCCGTCGAAGCTCGTAAGAAGATTGTGCGAGGCTCCGGAGAAGCTTTGTGAGGGGGATTGTGCTCACCCCGCCGGGATCGTGAAGAGCAACTCTAGTAGAGCGTGTCATTGAGCTACCACACTTGCGGTAGGTTCTTGCGGCACCTATGGGAGGCTCAGTTGTGGATACCGATTAGCCGCCGAACCACGAGGTGTTGGTCGACACAACGGGGACTCGCTTGGTGGCAACCAAGTGAACCTCGGTGAAAAATCATTGTGTCAACTTTGTGTATTTCTTCACGGTGGTTTGCATCCTCTCTACGCAAGCTTGCATTTACATTATATACATATTGCTTGTGTAGTTGCTCGTGTAACTAGTTTGCTTGTGTAGCTAGCTAGTTACCTTGTTGCTTGTGTAGTTAGAAGTATCCCCTTTGTGTGACTAATTTGGTTTGTGTAACCTTGTTAGTCACATTGCTTAGTTTGTGTAGCTAAGTATTTTGCGCTCTCTAATTTGGCATTGGTTGCCTTGTTACTGAGCTTTGCTAGTGAGCTTAGGGATCTTTGTGCTTTTGCTTCACTAGTTGTGTAGGAGCTCCCTCAGTTGGCAAAGTACTAGTGACATAGGTTTGTGTGACCTTGCTCCTAGAATTGGATATGTGAGCTCTTGCTAGTCCGGCACCTTATTTGCTTGATTAGGATCTCTTTGTAAGGTGCTAAAATTATAGATAGAGGGGTGTAGTCTTGGCTAGACTGATAGTTTTAATTCCGCACTTATTTCGGTTAGCCGACACGATTAAGTTTTAGAAAGGACTATTCACCCTCCTCTAGTCCGCCATCTCGACCCTTCAACGCCCCTGTCAAAGAGCCAATCCACAGGCAAGCATCAGCCTTGAAAACTGAAAGTGGAGAAAACTCAATGACCTCAATGTTGAACGGTATTGTTCTCAAGAGATAAAAATTGTAGTAGCAGAATGACTTTCCGAGAGAAAATGCATTATTGACCGAACACAGAGGGACTCTGTCAACTTCTTTCACTCTGATGGACTTCTCCTCTTCTGAATCCTTGCTGACCATTCCTTTAAAACCATTGTCATACTCAATCAATAGCAAGAAAGTAGGGGTCCTGATCTTATCATAAAAAAATCAATGATGAGAACTTCATAATTATGAACCTAGAAAGGGAATATGCGATGCAGGAAAGATTACATACTAAAACAGATATCTTCACTAAAAGCTGCACAAAGCATCACTGAACCAAGTTGTGGATGCACATCATCTTTAATGCAGCAGAAAATACATAGTTACTACTCAAGATGCTCACCACAAGCAAAGCAGGGCAGCCATATACCCATTGTTTGCAAAATGCCATAGTTGGTCGACAATGAATTTGCACTAATTCATGCCAGCGAAGTTGACTATCCATAGATTTTTTGGGATGAAAATACTGGAGCAGCAAGCCATTAATGGTGCAAATATAATCATCATGAAAGACTGCCAGTGCCTCATTTCGTAATGAAATATAGGCAATGCCTCAGGTTCTTTTTAGCTTTGAATAAAATCCTTAATGGTAAACTCTAATGTGTTTTTTGCTTCCCGTGGTGTTTAAATCAAGATCTTCTTTGACCTAAATGCAATTTTCTTATACCTTCCACTCTCTTAGCACCAACCATGTGTTTATGTCACAATTATCTAAACTCTTCTCTTTATGAAATATGCTAAGGATACAAGCTGCACCTAAATTAGCTCACAATAGTATGAATGACAAAACAGTTCTTTTCAGGTCCAACACTTTGGCAACCAAAAAGAAAAACTAAGTATCCTTTCTCAAGAGGCAATATATTTTTCTTCTTTCTTTGGTTTGGCAGCAAATTGTTAACTGTGATTACACATAGGCTCCAGGATAAATTAACTGTGGAGTGGCAACCTTGTGCGTCTTTTTATGTGTGGTAGGCGACTATTTCTATCAGGAATCTATTAACACGGTCCACCTTATCAAAGCATGATTTGGAGTCCCTACATTACATTTACAGCTCGTAACAATTCAGGCTGGTCAACCATAGCAAATACCTTAAATTGACTTCTCTAGCTCTCCCTATATTGTATGTAACTAACTAACTAACTAACTAACTAAAATTTGTCCCAGATATGGAGCAATCGTGCTAACCCGATACAATTTCATGGTGTTTCAGAAAGAGGATTGCTAGTGCATTGCAATTTCAATATTCCTATGTGTTATCATCAAAACAATAACAAAATTGAGTTTTGACACATTGTTTAACTAAAAAAAAAATGCTCGACTGACTGCTAGGGTTATCTGCGGGAGGGGGATTTGGATGCGGCCACCGAAGCCTCGCTCCGAGTGCATGATCGAGGCTGGGTTGCGGCTTCACAACCAGCGTACGAGGAACCGGGGAAGGAGACACAGGGTGAGGGTTGGCAAACGGGCACAAGACTCACCTGGATCACAGGTGCGACTTGCAAGGGCGGCCGCGTCTCGTGACGACCCAACAATTGTCACACCAAATGGTTGATTTAGTTTTGTTCTTTTTAGTTGTAATGTAGGTATCTTTTTAGTTGTAGGTATGTAGGAGACAACTAGTTGGGGGGCGTCATGGCTCACCAATTAGTGCGATAGCCAACGGACACGACGACCACCACCTCTCATACAACCATGGTAGCCTGGCGCGGAGGGGAAAGGAAAAGAGGATTGAGGTTCTCTCCCCTTTCTGAGGTATTGATTGAGAATTTTTCACATGAAAAATTAGGGAAAAAAAGAATTAAAAAGACGATCAGTTGGAGCTATGATCTTGTAACTCAACCCTATTTATGCAAGAATAGAAAAAACAATCTCTTTTCTTAATCTGGTAGAGTTGCTCTAAGCCCATATAATATACTCCTCTTGTCCCTGAATAAATAGATTTCTAGAGTTGTCTTAAGTCAAAATTTTTAAATATTAACCAAATTTCTAGAAAAAAAACGTTAAGATTTATGTATCAAATTAGTATCATTAGATTTACTATAGAATATATTTTCATAAGATGCTCATTTTATGTTATAGATATTGTTATTCTTTTCTATAAAGTTAGTCAAGTTTAAAAAAGTTTCGCTGGCACGGATTCTATGAATTAATTTATTTAGGAATGGAGTGAGCATAGTTTGGTTCCTAGGACATCTTGATAGCATAGTTTGGCTCTTAGGACATCGCAACATGAGCAAAGCTACATTAGAGTACAAATATATTCCTTACAATGTTAAAACGGTGATTTTATCTAAATGTTCCCTATATGTACTCTCGTGTGGCGTACGTATATACACCAGTACAAACCGGGGAAACCCTGACACCCCCGATGATGTGAGGCTGTCCGCACCGGCGTCCGGTACCCCATCCGGAATACCAGATAGCGAACGAAAAACACTGCACTGTGGTCCTATACATCCTACGCTAAACAAGAGGAGCTTCTCCCATCCGCTATGCGCAGCGGGTGTACCGGGGGTCTGCTACATGCACGCGCAGGGCCCACCACGTGGGGAGGGAGAGAGGGGAGATGGGGACATCGTCTGTGCATGCCTGTGCGAGCGGGTGGGGAGAGAGGGAAAAGGTGGGTGGGGGAGAGAGAGGTGATGTGAAAGGTGTGTATGATGTGTGGGCCTTATCGATGGGTAGTTGGGATAGAGGATGATATAGAGTATGGATAGGTGAGGGAGAAATTGGTATAGAGGATGGAATCTCGATGACTAGGACAAAAGATTCCTTTTAAAGGATGGATATAGAGTACGACGAGTGCGGATAGCCTGACCACCCTCTCGTGGTCTCGCCCCCATGTAATCAATTAATTACAGGCATCAAAATCAACACATACCATAGATTTGGGGCTTGTTGGTTTCCTTATTCATATGGAAAATTTGGGGGCATGGCACCCAATGCTACTCCTTGCGCTGGCCTTGGCGGCACTCCTACTCCTTGCGGTGGGGATGAAGATGAACTAGCAGGGGCTGGCGCAGGGGAAGATGGAGGGGTCGGCGCAGGGGAAGAAGATGGAGGGGCCGGCGGCGCAGAGGGGAAAGTAGGCAGTGGCGGCGGAGAAAATGAAGAAGCCGGAGAAGCCGGCGGCGTAGGAGAGAACGCCGTCTTCATCCCAAGACGGATGCCTCCGCCCCCTTTCCCTCCTCTGCCTCGCTGCCCGGAGCTACGACTAGGATCCATGGCGCTGGATCTAACGGCCAGGGCAGGATGGGGAAGGAGAACAAGGCGCACACGGGAAGGAGATTGGCGCGCGCAGGGAAGGAGGAAGAAGAAATCATGCGGGAGGCGAGAGGAATCGCGCACGCGGCTGGGGAATCGGGCGGGAAGGATCGCATCTTCGCGCGTGGAGCACGGGATCGGTGATGAAACTCTCCCCCCTCAGTGCGGGTGTCGTGCGATTACCGAGTGATTAGAAACCGAGCTCATGAGTGTCGTGGCCATGAAACGAATTTCTTCTTTCTCCTTCTCGTTTCATGCAAAAATTACTCTGATGCTAACGTGTCACTCTAATGTATATGATGCTTCCGTGGCCTCCCGTTGAGACTGGCCTAACCCACGGTCGAAGGTATATCACTCACGTTCTACCAAACCAGAAACCGCAAGAGCAGCCGTGGGGTAGCGTGCAGCGCTTGCGTGGATTTGGAGATCCCCGCCCGTGCCCAGCCCTGGATACCGAGCTGGCTCGGCTCGTTTGGGCTCGGCTCGTTCTGGCTCGTTAAGATAACGAGCCAGCTCGGCTCGGCTTGTTATCCTAACGAGCCAGAAAGCCAGCTCGGCTCGGCTCGTTAAAAGCTCGAGCTGGCTCGTTAAGCTCGCGAGCCAGGTATAAAAAATACACAAAATATAATATTTGTATTTATTTAAAGTTTGAGAATAATAATAATACAAAAGAAATGCATCTAGACCAGTTACCAGTCAATTCATAGGGTCTAGACCAGTTACTAGTCAATTGTAAAGTACAAGACATGAAGTAATACAAAAACTAATACAAGTTTTGATACTTTTTTTCCTGAAAGCTTGGCTCATTTAGCTCACGAGCAGCTCGCGAGCTGGCTCGAGTTGGCTCGTTATAGCTAACGAGCTAAAATCTTAGCTCGGCTCGGCTCGTTATCGTAACGAGCCGAGCCGAGCTGAGTCGATCCAGCCACGAACCGAGCGAGCTAACCAGCTTCGAGTTTTTTCGTCCAGCCTTACCGTGCCTTTCCGCTGCCTCCCACTCCCACCGCGCCGCACCCGCCCCAGCACCCAACCCAACCGTTGCCACCAGCTCCAGATCCGACCGCCTCGATCGGGACTCGAGCGTCAGTCACCACTGCGATCAACCGGCCGCCGCGGGTGACCAACCCACCCGCGCTTACCCCCGTCAGATCCCCAGATCCCCCTCCCAGCCAGCCATGGCCGCGGCCCGCTCCGGCCTCCGCCCGCACTGCCACTGCTAGCGCCATGGCCGCCGCCTCCTGCCGGAGCCCGCTCGCCTGGCTCTTCGTGCTCGCCGCCGCGCTCTTCTTCTTCTCCTGGTACCTCCTCCTCGACTCCGCCGCGGGCCCAGCCGCCGCCCGCCGCCCCAACCAGTGGCTCCGCCCCGGCGGCGGCGGGCGGCGCCCCGGCCCCGGTACGAAATGCGACCCCGCGGAGGCGCTGCTGCGAGTGTTCATGTACGACCTGCCCCCCGAGTTCCACTTCGGGCTGCTCGACTGGAAGCCCCCCGGCTTCGGCGGCGGCGTGTGGCCCGACGTCAGGGACGGCGTGCCGGACTACCCGGGGGGCCTCAACCTGCAGCACAGCATCGAGTACTGGCTCACCCTCGACCTCCTTGCCTCCGAGCAGGGCGCGCCCACGCCCTGCGCGGCGGCGCGGGTGCGCCACGCCGCGGACGCCGACGTCGTCTTCGTGCCCTTCTTCGCCTCGCTCAGCTTCAACCGCCACTCCCGGGTGGTGCCGCCCGCGCGGGACAGCGAGGACCGCGCGCTGCAGCGGAGGCTCCTCGAGTTCCTCGCCGCGCGGCCCGAGTGGCAGAGGACCGGAGGGCGGGACCACGTCGTGCTGGCGCACCACCCCAACGGGATGCTCGACGCGCGCTACAGGTTCTGGCCCTGCGTCTTCGTGCTCTGCGACTTCGGGAGGTACCCGCCCAGCGTCGCCAACCTCGACAAGGACGTCATCGCGCCCTATCGGCACCTCGTCGCCAACTTCGCTAATGACACTGCCGGATACGACGACCGGCCGACGCTGCTCTACTTCCAAGGCGCCATCTACAGGAAGGACGTGAGTATCTTGCTATTTACTCATCTCGTCTAATTTGAATCTTAGTTGGATTAGTCACATCTAAGTTGTTAATAATATAATGTCAGCATACATCTTTTGTTTAAAAAACTTTGTTTTCCATGCGTTCTTCCCTAAAAAGGATTGAGAATGTTTGCCATGTCCATGTGGCACGTGCACTCCTTTTCATTCCGTAGCCTAGTAATGGCTAACATGTCCCTTTCCCTCCGTGTGCCACTTACCTGAATTTGCACTAGTTCTGGCCACTAAAGATGCATCGATGTATGCTTCTTTGCGAATTGGAGCGTTTTGCCCTGTCTATCAGTAATCAGTCCAGCTCACACATAGGCAATCACTTCTCCCAGTCCTATATGACCACGATCAGCATACATCGCTGTCTTTTGCAGCAAGTAGTTGTACAATCTGACAAGTGATCTATGTATCTGTAAACAAGTTCAGTATACTTTAGTAGTTATACAATTGACAGTCAAACATGGATTAGCTATCAGGACGTGGGTTATATTGATTGGTCTAAGAGATTAGACTCTGTGAGTAGATGAACTGTGGAAAATGTATGCAGTTCACATGTATGTTTGTTATTCTACTCACACTTCCACTGCACAATGTTATAGGGTGGTTCCATCCGGCAGGAACTGTATTACCTTCTGAAAGACGAGAAAGATGTGCATTTCTCATTTGGAAGTGTAGCTGGTAATGGGATCGAGCAATCAACACAAGGGATGCGGTCATCCAAGTTCTGCCTCAACATTGCAGGTGACACTCCATCCTCCAACCGCCTCTTCGACTCCATAGTCAGTCACTGTGTTCCCGTCATCATCAGCGATGAGATTGAGCTCCCGTTTGAGGATGTCCTTGACTACTCAAAGTTCAGTGTCATAGTACGTGGCACAGATGCAGTCAAGAAGGGGTTTCTAATGAGCCTGATCACAAGGATCAGCCGAGAAGAGTGGACACGCATGTGGAACAGGCTAAAGGAAGTAGAAAAGCACTTCGAGTACCAATATCCATCTCAGACTGATGATGCCGTGCAGATGATATGGAAGGCTATTGCTCGGAAGGTGCCCTCTATCCGGCTGAAGATTAACAGACTACGAAGATTTTCTCGGTTTGATACTAACAAGACAGATGAGACTCTGCCCCAGTCTTCTTGGCTACAGAATGAGACTCCTTGATTTTGGACTACCAAGCTCAGGCTTTCACCATGTTTTCAATCCTGTTGAAACAAGAGTCGATACTGAAGACCAAACCTTAATCTAATGACTGGGGCAGATGTTACAGCTGCAGACATTAACGGAGAGTAAAGTTGAAACACTTTAGCATAACAGAATTACATATCCAATGGCACATCATTTTTCTTCAATTCTTTTCTTTTACTTACTATTCATCCAAAATGTCCTCGGCTGCAGACTAAGGACAATGAATTTTGTACGAGAAGCTGTATATTCTAGGCGGCAATATAATTACTGATCAGTTACAGTTGCTGAGCACTTTCGGTTAACGTCCACTGAAGTCTAAAGTCAAATATGGAACGTTTTTGCAGATTGAGAAAAAGGGAGATATCACGCTGTGTGTGGTAGGTTATTAGCTGGAGGATTGAGATCGGTATGTGGCATTTTGGATAGTCATATGCCACTGAAAGCATGGAAAGATTGTGAACGGGCGCACCAGATAGGGTAAGCTAGATAATAGCCTCTTCCTCCACTTGTTTTACGGTTTCACATACTGGTTGCATCATGTATGTTCAATTGTTTCCTCCACTTGTTTTATAGTTTCACGTACTGCCATACTGGTTATATTATGTTGCATTGTTCATCAAGTTCTCGATTACTTACGGGGCCCACTGGCTATCTTTAATGGTACGTAGTCCCGACCAATTTTTCGATCTCGCCAAAGAAGAATGGCTTTCAGTTTTTCAATCTGGCCGAAGAAGAATGACTCTCAGAGGGGCAAGCGGAGGAAGTACAGTGGCTATAGAAAGAAAGGAAGGGTTCGATTGCTTTGCTTGGAGACGGTGTTCTTCTTGGTCGACGTATAAGTAGGTACTAGCAGGAGAGCCCGCGCGGCAGTACTGTTGCTTAACGGCGGTACTGTTCATAACGGTTTACTGTTCTTTTACCGGGTTATACTGTTTTAAATGGGTATTACTGTTTATTTAACGGGTTTTTACTGTTCATAAACCCGGTGCTGTATTTTTTAACGGGTTTTACTGTTCATAAACCCGGTACTGTTTGTAGCGGGTTTACTGTTCAAAGCCTGCTGTTGCGGGCAGTAAACTGTGAGTGCGACGGACCCGGCGTGATGACTCGACTTTTATAGGTATGTATAGATAACTGAACATATAGATTATAGAACAAGAACTTTA